>CM070874.1:247433429-247500929 GCA_036365515.1 Torymus aiolomorphi
ACAGAACGCTGATGGTGAAAATGGACGATGGCACCACAGAAGTCGCGATCACGGCAGGAGTCGCTCAAGGATCTGTAGGTGGCCCCGCGATATGGAACATACATTACGACGGGCTGCTGCGGCTCAAACTACCTAAGAACGTGGTTTTAGTAGGATATGCGGATGATGTAGCCATGGTGGCAGTAACCGCAACTATACAAGAAATAGAGTGGAAACGTAATGAGTCTCTAGAAATTGTCAGCTGCTGGATGAAAGCACACGGCCTCGAACTAGCCCGGGAGAAGAGCGAGGCTGTTCGCGTAACAAAGAGAAGAAAGTTCAAGTACTCCAAACTCGAACTAGATGGCCATACGATACAGTTCCAGGATAGCATCCGACACCTGGGCTTATGGATCGACAGGCACTAGAACTTCAAAGACCACATCAGGCGAACATCGACCAGAGCAGGTAATGTAGGTACAACGATACAATAGCTGATGCTCAATGTGGGAGGACCTAAATAAGGCAGCCGAGCACTTCTGGCGACTGTGGTGCACTCGATGCTACTCTACAGCTCGCCTCTGTGGGATGCCCATGCGCACAATAGCGCAGTCATGAAGAATATGGCTCCTGTACAGCGACGAATAGCACTTCGAGTTGTTGGCGGATATCGTACCATATCACTGGGCGCAATCTTGCTCCTCGCAGGAACAGCCCCGATATGGCTACTCGCTAAAGAAAGAGCCAACGTGTGGGAGAGGCAGCAACGAGAGGATGAGACAGCCACACTACTGGATATCAAAAAGCAAGCCCACGCAGTCCTACTGCAAGAGTGGCAAGGTGAATGGAGCGCATACCCTAAAGGTAGGTGGACACATACGCTTATTAGGGGCGTCAAAGAGTGGACGACCCGAGAACACGGAAGTCTCGATTACTGGGTCACTCAGGCACTCAGTGGACATGGATGCTCCGGTGCCTACTTTTTTAAGTATAAAAGGCGAAACGATCTAAGCTGCCAGGACTGTGGCGCCGAATGGAATGACATGGAACACGTGTTCTTCCACTGCAGATCCTATATGGAGGAGAGGGTTCAACTACAACAGAGTATTGGCGCACTCTTAGAGCCAGAGATACTGGTCGAAGTCATGCTACGTGGACCGGAATCATGGGAGAAGATTGCGTGCTACTTCAGGCACGTAATCACAAAGAAGCGAAAAACAGAAGATGAGACACAGCGAATGAGGAATCACGGACCCTTGGACTAAAGGGAAGGAATGTGTGTGTGTGTGCGCGTGTGTGTGCGTGCGTGCGTGTGTGCGTGCGGGCGTGCGTGCGTGTGTGTGTGTGTATGTGTATTCAGGGCGCGCGCGTGCTGAAAAAGAAGATGGAGGCGCCCTGAAAGAGGGACATCGAAATGCGGATAAACTGTCGAGCCTGAACCCCTAATCCCTTGGCCGCAAGGCTAAGGCGACGGGGGAGTAGGGATAACGACAGCAACGGCGACGGGTCCAGCGGATCAGAACGGGCCCCACTGAAGGAATGCTCACGCGGTGCCGGTGGGGTTCCGGTGTCGTAGGGCCACTGGCTAGGGAGCTTGCTTCCCCCACGCCCACAAAAAAAAACATACATACATACATACATACATACATACATACATACATACATACATACATACATACATACATACATACATTTTCTAAAAACCTATAATTCTGACTCAGGGACCTCAAAAACATCGAAATTCACCAAAATCTTTGATTCGAAAATTCTCACCGTTACAAAGCTTTCTCTTTGAGAAAGCAATAAGCAAGGTTCGTTGTTGTCCAAATTTCATCACAACTTCAGTAAATTTATCCTTCCAGCATTTGGGCTCATCTTTAGACCGTACAGGGCCTTTTCCAGTTTGCATATTTTCTCTCGCTATAGTTCTTAAACTGGAACGTTTAAGTGGCCTTTCAAAAATCCTGTTTTTACATCCATCTGACAGAGTTTTAGATCATATTTATTTGCTATCGCAAGTGTCATTCGAATCAGAGGCAAACGAGAAACTGGCACATATATTTCCTGTAAATCGTATTCATTCTTACCCCTAAAGCCAGGAATAACGAGACGAGCTTTATATTTGAGATTACCATCAGAATCAATCTTTTTCTTCAGTATCCATCTGGAATCAATGATATTCTGTCGTTTACCGTCGCTAGGTACAGGACTTCTGTCGACTAATTTCCATACCTTGTACATGGATTCAACCTCATCCTTAATCACTTCAGTCCACTTTAGTCTATTACTTGCTCTTATTGCTTCTCCATTCACCTCTGCCAATAGCACGTGTGTCGTTTTGTCAGTAGCCTCCGTCTCTTGGGATGTATTTTCCTTTAACTTTCGCGGACGACCATGGCCTCTTTTGGGTTCTCCGTTCGTTTCGATTGCCTGAATCTCATCTTCAAATTCAACAAACCAAGTATTTGTATCGATTTTCGAATTTGCTGTCTCCCAGTTTGAGCAGTAGGTAGCCTGTCTCTTTGTATCCTACCGACACAACTCTACGTCCAATGAATCTGAACTTTGGACCTGTCTGTCGCTGCACTTTCATGTACGCAATACATCAAAAAATGCTGGAGTTGCATAATGTCTACTCTGTGATTGGGTTTGAAGACATGTATAGTTGATTCCATGTTGTTTGATGCATGTGGTGTCCTGTTATATGCATATACTGCCGCACCTAATGCCAGATCCCACAAATTTTCTGGAAGTCCAGAACCATACATTAACGCTCGTACTTTCCTTTGGATGGTTGGATTAAACCTTTCAGAAAAGTCATTATGCTGCGGTGTTATGCGAACCCAGTCGCTTTAGAATTTTTGTGGTGTAACCGCCTGTAAACTCATTTCCCTGATCGCTTCGCAGATAACAAACCTTAACATCTTTCCCTAGCAAATTTCGAGCGCTTTTCACAAAAGATTCAAAGCCCTGTCTCGTCTTTTGTTTTCATTGGATAAGCCATAGCTAAACGGGAGAAATCATCTATAAAAACAGAAATATATTTGTATCCCTTTGGATATGTAGCAGGATATATCATACCCATGACATCAGTATGTACGATTTGTAGTGGCTCTGTCGCTCTCTGTCGTACTGTTCTAAATGGTAGTGATTTTATTTTCAATATCATACGCACTTCACAATTTTTAATGGAATCATCAAAAACTGTTCTCTTTAGGTCTTTAATTTCTGAATAAATTCATTTTGCGGCCTGAGGACAAAAACATAATTTTATCTTCCAGTACTGTGACGGTCACCTTTTTGTCCGGGTACAACTTCGGAAATCTAAAAATTACTTCCTGTGCGAGCAGGAATAACTTGAGATTGCTTCCATCTATATAGAATAAGGGTTTTGAATTTCATATGCATATGTCTTTATTTTAGATTTAGAACAACTCGCAAAGCTTATTCAGTCGCTGTATACTATCATAATAAAAAAAACTTTCCGGTTTGTTTTTCTTTTTCATACTAACTCGTGACGATATGCCCGAATTCTCCGAATTACTAAGTCGCCGTGTCCTCCCCTCCCCCATCCCGCGATAACAGTCGGCTCACATTACTTCTCAAAATTCGCTTAATCTCTCTCCTACCGCTCACACGTTCCTCTCTGTCGCTAAAGCACGTTGCGCCTTTGTCTAATTCCCCTTCCACGACAGCATGCGGGAGCTCCGTCGCTGCCTCCCCTCAGGCGCCTTGATGCGGAAGACCGACTGGCGTCGTTCTCCCTCCCGTCGCGCGCACGCGATACACAGTATCTCGTTGTTATTTTCGCGCCTTGACTCTCTCTCTCTCTCTCTCTCTCTCTCTCTCTCACGCCGCCATGCTGCTCGTCGAGACCTGTTGCGCAGGTCGACACGCGCCGCAACATCGAGACGCATCCGCCCTCGCTTTCCGAGAACTTGATCAATTCGAACTTCACTACATTCACACTGAATTCGCATAATAACACTCCGCATACAATTCGAACAATTTCAATTAAGCGGCCCTTCACACACTTGTCTCTGTCGCACCTCCCTCTGAATTTTGCGCGATGTATCAACACTTTATTACACCATTACTTGCTTTCATCACCAAAGGAACGCACTCACTCACACCAGATATATTGAAAATAGATATAAACGTTTATTTATTAATAGTACATCAAATCTCTACTCGCATTAGTTCTTCGAATACACATGCTCGCTAAATAAAACGTATAATATGCAAATAAACTTAATCAAGAGACAATACGTGTGTGTCCTGCTGCTGCTACGATTCAGCACTGAAAATCCGACGGGAAGCGAGCAGCACGGCGCTCGCCCGGAACGGTGGCGCTCGGTACGGAGAGGTAGAAAGGGAGGGGCGTGGCGAGAGAACGAGATGAGTGATTCCATCGCAGCCCAAAACTGCCTGCATTTCTAACATAAACTAAAAGTATCCAAACCTTAGAATGCTTGTGAATACGAGTTCCATATGGTGAGGAGTTACGCATACGGGCGGCAGCAAGTGGGTTCCTTATTAAATATGTCTACACTTCAAATAGCCTGCCAATGCGACCTCCACATAGCCAGGCTCGCTAAATAAAATATATCTAAACATTAAATACTCTATCGATTCGAGCTTAACGCAAAAGGTGAGGAGTTACGCAGACTAGTGGTAGGGGAGTTAAAAAACATATCTCAACCCTAAATAGTTTTTCCCCCTTTAAATATAAATAATGAAAAGGTTCTAAATAACTATACTGAGATTGAAAATTGGCTAAAAAAACCTGCACCAATTTGATTTTTCTGCAATTGAGCAAAATAAAAATAATTTCGTTACTTCGATTAATACTATAAGTATAAGTATTATAATGATGGAAATTTTGAAGTGGAATTTTTTCTTTTACTTTCTCAAAGAGAAAGGTTTATAAATAAGAAATTTTTCGATTCTGAGATTGCGATGATTCTCGGTACTTCCGAGCTCCTTCAGTCGAAATATGCGGTTTCTAGAAAATGCCTGTGTATGTGTGTGTTTTTTTCTTAGAGGAGGTTAGGAAAAAATGCCTTTACGCATACAAAGATGTTATGTGGGGCTCAGCTATTGCTAGCAATACCCACTAAGAATCCTCCTGCTGATTCTAAGCAGGTCCTCCCTTAAGCTGAGTATTCCCACCGCAAAAACCGATATACGGCATTACTTTGCTAGAGGCAGCCTTCGCCTTTACGGCCCCCTACACCACCTGATGCTTGGTCATACGGTTTCCTCTTCTCTCTTCTTCTCTTCTTTCTTCTTCTCTCCTAATAAGATTTAGTCTGTCCACCACACTGGTGGCTGTGTGACTTCTCTCTGTGAGGAGAGTAAGCATCTCCCAATGCCCTAGGGAGACAAAAGGCCTTCCCATAAGGCCCTGAACCTCTTCCCGAAACCTGGGACACACGAACAAAGCATGCTCTACGTTCTCCTCAACTTCAGGACATGCCAGGCACTCCGCGCTTCGATATACTCCAATTCTCTTCAGGTAGCTACGATAGCAGCCGTGTCCGATGAGCACCTGAGTGAGATGAAAAGTGACAAGTCCGTGTCTCCTCCCGGTCCCCTTCACGATACATGGAATGATCCGATGGCTGCACCGACCTTCGCCCATCCCATCTTTA
This sequence comes from Torymus aiolomorphi, assembly GCA_036365515.1. Taxonomy (NCBI): domain Eukaryota; kingdom Metazoa; phylum Arthropoda; class Insecta; order Hymenoptera; family Torymidae; genus Torymus; species Torymus aiolomorphi. The sequence goes on from CM070874.1 coordinate 247,439,063, forward strand.
TATCCCATCGTCACTGCCACTCTTCCTGGACCATCGGTTTTGACGTTGTCCCTGGTAGAAGTTATCCTCTGCTGTAACTATGTCTTTACGATACAACTGAACTCTCTCAGTTGCCATGGGGTCTACGGGTGATAATTCGGCGACTACCCAGAAAGCGATGTCTGACACGATACGGTAGGCACAGGCCACTTTCAACGTGATTGGCCTGCAGGCCCTTCGACAAGTGACACCGTAGCTTGAGTTACTACTTATAGCATCAGCCTAGATTGGGGTTCCGTACAGAATCATGGAATATACCACCGAGGAAAAGAAAAACCGTCGTGGATGCTTCTGCCCCCCTATTTGGAACAAGTATCAAGTTACTTTTCTCATCTTCCTCTCGATTTTTCCTTTCTCTATTATTCACCTGGCTTGTTACCATAGGAGTAGAAATAGGATGAGTCTGTTCAAATCCAAATTTCTCAAGCATATTGTTTACAAATTTCTCCTGACTCAATTTTAATATTTGGTTGTTAAGGTCTCTCTCAATTTTAATTCCTAAAAATTGTTTGGGCTGCCCCATGTCTGTAATAGCCAATATTTCACCCAAACTCCAAACTGTCTGTTCTATCTCGTAACTATCATGCCCCATCAACAGCACATCATCGACATACAATAAAGCAGCTAAATAGCCCTTAGACGTTACTTTCAAAAATAAGCAGGGGTCTAAATCGTTAGATCTGAATCCTAAGCTCTTTATCACCTGTGTAAATTTATCATTCCACTTTTTGGGACTGATTTTAAGACCGTACAAGGATTTACATAATTTCCACAAATTATCGTTCCTGATCTCTCTGTCTTTTTCAACTCCCTCTGGAATCTCCATGTATATGTCCTCGTCTATTTCTCCATAAAGAAAAGCTGTCTCAACGTCTAGCTGTTTCAGATGTAATTTGCACTTATTCGCTATGGCTAAAAAGGATCTTACTAAAGGTAACCTAGATACCGCCGCATACGTTTCTCTCAAATTGTAATTGTTCCTATCCTTAAATCCACGAATTACTAACCTAGCTTTGAATTTAACATTTCCGGACTCGTCCAGTTTCCTTTTAAAAATCCATCTCGAATTCAGTATATTTCGACTTGACTTTTGTGATTGCAAACTTTTCCTTGCAATCACTTCAAATACTCCTTTTTCTTTCAGAGAATTAAGCTCGGATTTTATAGCTTTCTCCCAGTTTTCTCCCTCTGGAGAATTAACATCTCCATGAATTTTAGCCAACAGTGCATGATAAGCTAAGTGCTTTTCTCCTGTCTCTGGTTCAGTATTTGCTTCTGAAGATTCCTCCTCTTCATGTATGAAGTAAGTCATCAATGCTTTATTTTTCCGAGGTCTCCCACGCTTCTGTCTATTTTCTGGAACCACCTTCTCTCCTTCTGTTTCCAAGACCTTCGATGACTCCAGAATTTCCTCCTGTTCCGGTGTTTCAGACTCTCTGAATTCGACACTTTCTGTTCTAAAATTTTCTTCTTTAGGATACACATCTTTGTATACTTTTTTTTTGATGAACTTCACGTGTCTGCTTTCGAACAGTTTCTTTTGCTCTGGTACATAAATGATGTACCCTATGGAAGTATATCCCACTAGAAAACCTCTCAATGCTTGCTCTCCAAATTTGGTGTTGTTATTTCTCGGTATTTTGAAAAGCTAACACATCCAAACCGTCTATACTGTTTAATGTTGTGACTGTGATTCGGAGCAATTTTCCTCATAGGCGTGTCCATCTCTATGGATTTATGAGGGGTCCTGTTATACATATACACAGCTGCTTTGACTGTAAAGTCTCACATACTCGACGGCAAGCCTGAGTGGTGCATCATTGATCTCACTTTCGTTTCTAGTGCCCGATTGATCCTCTCTGCAACACCATTGTGTTCAGGTGTGTTCGGACATGCCATCTGTAGTTCGGCTCCAGCAGTTTCATGATCATTTATGTTTTTGAGAACTTCTCTGGTCTTCTTTCCAGTAAATTCTCTTCCTTGGTCGCATCTCGAAAAAACATATTTTCTAATTAGATTCTATAACATTTCGCATGCTAACAACGCATTCTCTCAAACACTTGGGTACTTCAGATTTTTGTCTGATCGGCTAAGTCAAGGCTGTTCTCAAGTAGTCATCTATAAAAGCAACTACAAATTTAAATCCACTGGGGTGTGACACTGGACTTATCGGTCCCATCGTGTCAGCATGAATTATCTGTAGAGGTTTTTCGGCTCTATTACGCATTTTGCCAAAAGGCAACTACGTGCTCTTAGTTATGAGGCATGTTTCACATTCTACGATGTTTCTGTCACTCATAAATTCTCCTTTATTTGGCAAATTCGGATAAATATTCGTTAATTCACTCAAATATTTATTTGACATATGACCTAGTCTCAAATGCCACAGCATGGTCTTACTCAATCCTACACTAGAACCTGGCTCATTTTCTGTCTTATCTCTAAACTCCATATTATCATTTTCTATTCTACTTTCTGCAGTATCAAAATTTTCTATTATTAATGTCGTTAGTAAATCTGACTCTTTAGTTAATTTGCTCTCTAAGCTAATGTTTCCCATTTCATTTAAGCAATCTTCTTTTTCTAATTCCCCTCCATTTACTGATTCTAATTTCAATTTATTTTTACTCCTAGTGTTATGATTTGTTTTAGTGCTTCGCTCTACAGCTAATGCAATCGGACTCATTTGATTTTGCCTGTCATATTTCTCTTTAATTACTTTTAACACTTTACTATCCAAAATGGGCTTTCATAAATCCCAGCTATTATTTTCTCTTTAGTTTTTGGATCCCAAATATTTATCGTCCGATTGGCTAAAAAGATTTGTAACCCCTGATCTACAAACTGCTAAGCGACAATAAATTCTCTGACAACTCCTTAGAATATAAAACATTATTCAAAACAAAATCTCATCCCCTCTCTAAGTTGATTTTTACTTCTCCTGAGACATCAGTGTTTAATCCTATTTCTTTATTAGCACATTTAATGCCCTGGTTATCTTTCTCGTCTAACGTTTCAAAAATCAATTTTGTATTACTTAAATGCTCAGTCGCTCCTGAGTCGGCTATGAATTTAACTATCACATTTCTCGATTTATCATTATTCTCGCTAATGGAAAATTTAATTCTCTTACCTTCTCTCTCTTCTCCTTCTTCCTCCTGTTCTCCAGCTGTCATCATGGCCCAGCCTGATGTTCCAGCGCCACCACGGCCACTGCCGCCACGGCCTCTGCCGCCACGCCCACGCATAACGCCTCTTCCACTGGTGAAGATCCGAACTCTTCGAGCACCAGCTCCTCTGGTCTCGAGTTGTCTCTCCTTCTGTCGGGCGTGCTTAGCAGGCCTCCATTCCTGCTTCTCCGCCTGCCTTTTGCTATGTAGTCAATTTTTGGCCACGTGCCCTGGCGGCCTGCAAGTGTAGCAGACCGACTCGCTAGGAGATGGGCAGTCCGGACTCATATGTCCAAACAAGCCGCAGGAGAAGCACCTCGTCCTGTCGAGCCGACTTGCTCTCCCCGTTTAGCTTCTGCCACGACCGCTCCTCGCCCTGAATGCTCCATGTGTCATCATGGCACATTTGACCGGCTCCTTCGGCGTTATAGTGGCTGATTCGACCTGTAAAAGATAATCGTTTAGTCCTACATATGTCACATCCTTTCCTATAGTCTGTCTGCTCAAACAGTTAAACACTTCTACTCCGGGAATAGACTCGTCTACTGCATGCATGAAAATGTCTTGTTTCTCTTTTTCTGTCATTTTGCCTGCTTCTGGCACATTTTCATACACCTTTACTTTTTCCTCAAATTTATCTCAAAATTCTGCTGCTCTCTCTCTTTTAGGATTAAATTTCATATCATATAAGACCTTTCTAGCGGACACACTAGTCACTCTAGTTTCCATTCCAGTCTTTTATATTCTTTTAATTTATACAAGATCTCCTGTGGTTCTCTCAATTCCACTATCTTGGTATAATATTTAATGTCAATATGATTTATAATAATGTTCCTCACTCTATTTTTATCGTCTGTCGACTTAGTTTCAGTAACCTTAGTACATTTGTCCTTGTCTAAAATGTACTCCAGTCTTTTGTTTTTAATTCAGACCTTAGATAGTCCTCAAACATTTCAAACTTTAAGTTTGCTGTCAATTTGTACTGTCTATTAGTGCCAGACATTTTTTCTAACACTTCAACTTGAATTTTCTCTATCAAATTTATTACGGAATTATTGCTCTCATTGAGTCTACTCCTTTCCTTCAAAATTGAATCTACTTTCTCATTTACTCTGTCGTCAATGAGTTTTTCAATTTCAATCTCTCTCAATTTGTTGTCTCCTCTCTCAAGTCTGGCAGAGCATTTACCTCATCCTCGGTGAACGGCAGGTCCTGTCTCCCTGGTCTCACCACCGGAACGTACCCTTCTTTGCTCTTCGAGATGAGGAGACTTTGTCTCAAAGTGGCGTCCGAAAAGATTTTTGGTTTTTCCTTTTTCGTTATAAAAGGAGTGCAGTCCACGCAACAATTATCAGTTGCAAACATGGTTTCATTGAGTAACATCGTCGCCCCAATGGAAACATCTTGGAGTGAGCCTGACTTCGATTGGTTGGTCAGCCTCGCAATGGATACCGATGGAGAATTTATGTCGGCGTTGATTGAGCCGTTTAGCTTTTCAAACGATGAAACGTAGTCGTATGGGAAAACTCCTTTTCTTTTCAATAGAGAAATTTGTTCATCGCATAGGCCATCTTGTTTGAATATGCGCTCCAAAATATTCAGTTTCTCCAAATATGATGCCAACTTGTCGAGTGATGAAGTCATGAACTTGAACGAGTCGATGAATCACAGGTTTATGTCTGTACCTTCCACAAACTTTGTAAAAGATATTTATTTCTCTTTTGTTTGTGGAAGTAGCGAAACTCGCCTTGGGAAGCATGTTGCGATTTCTCTGATAATGAGATGAGAATCGTATCCGCTCAAGTTGTGAAAAACTATGGGGATCGGTCTCGAGTCCTGGAAGCCAAGGTTACATTTGCTATGTGCAGGTCCACGATATCTGTAATAATTTTTAGTTATGAAAGAGAGAGAGAGAGAGAGAGAGAGAGAAAATAAATACTCACTTTCCCGTAAAATGGCAATGGTCGCGTACTCGCTTGTCGTCCTTCGTAAACGGCTTCTCGCAAATGTGGCAAAGAGGTGCTCCGTCAAACATAATTTTTTCAAGTGGTGTTAGATTACTCATCGGCTTTGGATGTTTGTACGAGTCATCCAATTTTACAGCCAGTGAGTGGAGACTCTGTACAAACCATTTAGCTGGAGATTCGGCGTGTTCGTCCTCTTGTCTATAACTCTTATATTCCGAGAGTTATCGTAACTACATTTAATGAAGAAGCCCACACTAAATGGCACATGATGCTGGTAAGCTCGTTCATCGTCAATCACAGGCTTCAATATATACTCAAAGTCAGCGTATATTACGAACGGCACACGATTTTTTTTTGTAAATTTAGTTAATAAACATTTTTTATTAAATTTTGCGGTTATATTAATTTCTTTATATGTTAATATATATTATTTAAAATAAATAAATGAATATTTGTTTATAAATTACATATTGATAATATTTATCTGGAAGGCAAGTATCTGGGACGGATCCATACACGTAATGCATGCTTCGGGGATTTTCGCATCTTTCTGGGACGTCCCAGAAAAGTTCTATCCGTAACACAAGCTTCCAGTCGGACTAAAGCTAACTGTCACACAATAAGACTTTGATTCCTTTAGTAGTTTTTCCATAATTTTTTTCCGTAAAAGCGGGTGCCGCAGGCCTCCTGCCAAAGTCAATAACCTGAGGGTCATTATTTCTTTAGTAAAGTTTTAAATTGTTCACATTTTGGTTGATGTAGAATGGAAATTTATACACTATTGCAGAAGTTTATGCTTTATATAGGAAATCCCAAAAGATTGCCTTGTGGATACTTATATATATATACATAATAATAATATATAAATGAATATGTTCCCCAAGGAACTATATTAGGACCATTACTTTTTATACTTTATGTCAATGACTTACTAGGAAGTATGCAAAATGACACAATCATGTCCTATGCTGATGACACGGTTATCATATCAAGTGATAACATGTGGTCCTCAGCTCAAGAAAAAATGTGTGCTTACCTTAATCATGTGGCCAAGTGGCTTGCACAAAATAAACTGTCGCTAAATATAGATAAAACGGTCTATATGACTCTCGGAAACTACTGTGATAGTGTACCTGGCACACTAAACATCAAAATAGGAACGCAATTAATAAAAAGAGTTGAAAGTCATAAATACTTAGGGCTGTATTTCGACTACAATATGAAATGGGATAAGCATATAAGATATATCATTAAAAAAACCAAATACCTAATTTTTGTCTTTGCCAAGATAAAAAATATGATGGATACAAAAACATTAATGATAATATATTATGCTTTCTTTCATAGTCTAATCAATTATGGGGTAATTGCCTGGGGTGGTGCGTACGATAATAATATGAAACTAATACAATCAACACAAAACAAAATATTGAAAATCATAAATAAAAATAAATTCTCTCAAACTAATCCACCTCTTGAAATAAAAAAATTATTCCAGTTAGAGTCAATATCCTTACATTATTCTACATTAAGAAATAAATATATAAACAGTGCGAGCAAGACCAGAAACAAAACAATTCAATTACCTAAATGTGATAAGAGAATTAGTGATAAAAATAGCTACAATGAAGCTATAAGGGTCTTTAATGGGCTATCTAAGGATCTCAAAGTTATGAATTTAAGTAGACAATTAATGAAGAAAAAATTAAAAATGTTTATAGTAAAAGATGCAATATAATTTCAAAATAATAATTAAATCTTAACCAATATATCTAACAAATTATTTAACTGTTATTTATGTACTACAATGGATTTTATCGATGTTAACTAACACTACGCACATAACATTATATAGTTTTTTTTTAAGAATTTTGTAGTTTGTAATATTTTTTTAGTTTGTAAGTTTTCTGTGTACCAGATCTACACACAGGCAATAATATTTGCCTCAGTAGGATTTACTTACTTATGTATATTTCGTATATAATAATGTAATGTAAATATTTTCTGGAAATAAATAAATAAATAAATAAATATTTGTCCATAACTTAAAAAATATATAGGGCCCTGAAAAGGGCCGATTGGTTTAGCTCTGAAAAGGGCTGATTGATTTAGCCCTGAAAAGGGCTGATTAAATAGTGAGGTTAAGTCGGCGACGAACTCGGCAACTTGATTCATCAGTATCATCGTCACATGGTCGCTTCACCGGCATCTTTTTGGGCGACCTCGTCCCCGAGGAGACTTCATGCTTCTCCGAAAATTCTGGAGAAAAGCACGACACCCTTAGCTTGTACTTTTCCAGAAAATTTGGAGAAAAACATGAAGGCACCGGCGAAAACGAGGGCGGTGGTGATAGTGGCGGTAACAATAGCGGCGAGCAGTGGAGCTCTTGCAATGCAAATACATCCGATGGCATGCGTTGTGGCGTGAACGTTGGTATAGCAACGGAAGACTTAATTGGCGATGACGTGGCCAGCAGCTCAATCAACGCCGACGTAAATTCTCCATCGGTATCCATTGCGAGGCTGACCAACCAATCGAAGTCAGGCTCACTCCAAGATGTTTCCATTGGGGCAACGATGTTACTCAATGAAACCATGTTTGCAACTGACAATTGTTGCATGGACTGCACTCCTTTTATAAGGAAACCGCGGACGTCACTGAGACCTGCGACGATGGTGGGGGGGGGGGGGGGTAATTTGCTATTGCCATTAAAAAAAATCCCCTCTTACAAAAAAATGACGACTGAAATGTAAAGTCGTAATAAAACCTTTGCGATTAATGAAGGTCTTTTGAAATGAGCCTGTGAGTAACTCACAATGAAGTTAGCTTTTCGTTTATGATTTTAGCCGATTGACTCAAATATGCCTAACAAAGCTAGAATATTCTGAAAGTTATATATAGGTCATCAATAGTATTAATGACTTAAACTAATTTCAAAAAATACTGAATTTAAAAAAGAAAGATTATATTAATGTTAAAAGTAAAATAAATTTTAAACTTTTAGTATATAAATTGAAATAATAATAAATGAAAAATGTTCCAACGCTCTGAAAAGAGCTGATAATAACATAAACATGTATATGTTTGTTCATAAAATTAGAAATATATTTTAGCTCTGAAAAGAGCTGATTATGACAGAAATATATAATAAATAATTTGTTCATGTTGTAAGATTTAGGGTCCTGAAAAGGGCCGATTGGTTTTAGCCTTGAAAAAGGCCGATTAGTTTGGTCCTGAGAAGGACCGATTACATGGAGAAGCGACGACGATGAAACGGCGGTGGTGGTGTTGGCGACCTGTCTTCGCGACGTCGCTTTTGAGGTCTGCATGGAAGGTCATGCGAGACCTTCATCTCATCATCATCGGCGTCGCAGTCTTCCTCATCCTCCCGCGATGACGGCAGCTGATCCCAGAGCTGTACCAAATGCACCGGCACCTCGTAATACCGCTGTTCATATGGCTGGAACAACATGAACGATGGCGGTGATGCTGGTGGAGTCAGCATTACGAAGTCCGGAGGAGGTTGCGGAGCAAGCGGTCTACGCAATTCGTAGGGCAGCGGCGGCGACTCCGCAAGGACTGGAGGAGTAGGTGCCCGTTGCTGCTCATCCTCCTCCTCTTCTAACTCGAGGCCCATAAGCCAAGCGCTAAAAGACATAGGAGAAGATAGCTCCGGGATCTCCTCCATCTCGAAGACGGCCACGTCCTCAAGCGCTCTTATCCCTTCGAGAATTGCTTCTCGAAGGAAGTCGTCGTCCTCGCCGAGAAGGTCCTGGAGGAAGTTCTGCTTCGGTTCCATTGTGAACAATGATGCCTAACGGAGAAAAACGCGCTACTTATATTCCCTTCCGCAGAGCTGCTGCGGGCCAATCAGCGTTCGCGAGTGCTTCTAGCCACGCGCGACGTAGAACGCGCCGGCAATCCGCGGCTTTACAGTACTATACGCGAAAAAGTCGTCTAATTCCCTGCCACAGTATCAGCAGCCGCTCTCGAGTGCCGCGTAGAGGGGAGCGCGCGCGCAAAGGCGAAAAAGTCATTTCGCGATCGAGCGCCGCGCGAGCAGGAGCTCTACGCATAGGTACATTCAGCGATGACGGAACGCCGCCGCGGTGGCGTTGCCGCCGTGCGCGCCATAGTCGCGTGAAGTGTCACTCGACGCAGTGTCGCCATGTGAGTAAGAGTTCCCCCCCCACCCCCATGGACCACGGAGGTGACGCATCACTAGCGAACAGCGAGGATGGATAACGGAAGGTGTGCGCGTGTGTGTTTTATCTCTCTCTCATTATACTGCAAACTGCCCTTCTAAGGGTAAAACGTAGGAACACTGCAGTGTCCTTTCCCTTTTTTCTCTCTCACACATACACACGCACACACACCGACTTGACAGCGGGGACGGCAGTGAGAATGACAACGAGAGGCAGGTAGTGAGAGCGGACACAGTGAAAACGATCGGCATCAGGAAGCAGTGAAGATAGGTTTTTAATTTCTGTTCTTTTTCGTGTTTCGCGAGTGTATACTTTCTCTCTCTCTCTCTCACGTACTTCCTCGACGCAGAGCACCGAATTCCTGCGCGCGAATATCTCGCTCGCCGCCGGTTACGCGTGCGAGGTTAGTTTTCTTCCCACGGACGACGCGGGCTCTCGCGCATACTTCCTCGATATGCCGCTCACCGCCAGTTACGCGTGCGAGGTTCGTTTTGTTTTCGCCGACGACGCTGGCTCTAGCGCATCTTTTTCTCTCTCGCTCACCGAAGGTGACGCGTATGAGGGTAGTCTTATTTTCACGGACGTCGCGGGACCGCGCGCGAGCATATCTTTTCTCTCACATTCGAGAGGTTAGTTTTTTCTTGCTTGTAAACGGCGACGAGCACAGGGATAGGTTGTTGCTCGTCCCTCGACGACGTAGTTTTCTTGCACGGATGTATAATCTTTCTTTCTCGCTTCCTCTCGCTCGCGCGCGAGCACGTCATCGCCGAAGGTAATTTAGGTTAGAGTTCTATGTCACGTGCATAGTGTCAATCTTGCTCGTCGACGAGCTCGGGGTTATAGGTTGCATCTCGCGGACGACGCCAATGATGTTTTACACACGCGCGAATATAACAGCTGTTTCTCGTGCGCACGTCCGCTTCCTCGACAACGACAATTTTATGGGCATGTTTCTCTATATTAGTTAGGTATTTGTTTCAGATACCATTAGTCTAGAGAGACACCGAGAAACAGAGCATACACTCGCACGGCGTGAGCGAGTAGGAACTAAAACGTACGATCTGGGTGATGATAGAGTCCTTCCTTGCTGTGACAGGCAAAATTCACGTGGGAGCAAACAAATATGTATTCTTTGCAACGTGGACAAACTTGAAATCTGCTCTTGTGAGGGCAATTTCATCATCATTCATATGTTTTGTATTTTCTTTCAGGTCATTTCTAACGTAGAACAAATTTATCCATATATTAGTTTGTATTTTTCGTTTTTCAGGACTATTCGAATGTAGGAATTATATTTTTGTTTTTAAATCTGCTCTAATCAGGGCAATTTCAATATATTGTTAATAGTAAGTAACAAAATGTTTATTGATGGACATCACCACTAGACAACTTCGAAAGGTGTTTCTTACGATAGGGCTACTGGGTCAATTACACGGAGGATAGTGAGGGAAAGGATTAGTGGAGGCGGCGTTTAAATAAAGAAATGGTTCTGTTAAACTAGCGTTTTATTAGTGCGGGCGAGAGTGATCGTGCACGCTGTGTACTGGCTAGAGACCGATCAGAGACTGAAGAAAATGCTTCGCGGTTCCAGCCCCGCGAGAGCCGCGACGACTGGTATGTCGCTGGTATTAATAGATTCGCTCGCGCAGTGTATAGTGTAGCTGGTGTACGAGTGTAAAAATATATGTGTGAGTATGTAAATAGTCGGTGTGTCGTGTGAACAGAATATTCTATCGCGTTACAATTTCGATTTCAAATGAATCGTGAACATTCTGCCCACCTTAATGTCTTGAAGAGACATTAATACATCCGTTTTTACATAGTTGGAATTACAGAAGCAAGGAAAGCAATTTACATCACAACTTAAATAATTAGAGTCTTTTACTATGAATGTCACCGGATGATCTGATCTTGAAACGTAGGCATGATTCGTTGATGTAGTAGCTACGTTGTGGAAGAGATAATTTCCCGTTGGTCCCGATACAATCCATCCTAGCGAATTATTCTGGGCGATTGGCGCCACCGCATTGTGGTCTGCAGCTTTGCGAATGTCGCCGAGTAGGATTCTTGCGTAGACGTCTGAACCAAGAATCAGATCGATTTTTTTGGATTCGTCAGTGTAGTCGTCGGCGAATGGAAGGCCCTCCAGATGATTCCATTCTGCCCCGAAACGCCGATGAGATGGGACGTAATTGGTGACACGGGAAAGGATGGGAGCGTCAACATCAATCCTGACTTCAGGGTTGTGGCATGAGGCGATTGCGAACATTGCGCGCCCCTCCGCATATGACGATGTTACGCCACCGACTCCAGTGACGGCCACATAAGCTGGCTTAGTTATCAATTTTAAACGCTTGGCAACCACTCTATTTATCATTGAGCATTGCGCTCCCTGGTCGATCAATGCGCGTACACGGTGCTTCGTGCCGTCCGGTGCTAGAACGTCAACAAGCGCTGTGGGTAGCAACGCAGGCGCGAACGAAGTCTCATCACTCACCAACACATGAAGCGGCTGTGATTGTCGTGAGGAGGTCATTGAAGGTGGGCCGGTCGTTGTAGCGAGATTCGTACTTACGCTGGAGGTAGCATCGCGATGAAGAGTGGTATTGTGCCTACCACTACACACAAAGCAATTCTTAGTTGACTTACACATACTGGTCTTGTGTGAGCCAAGGCAATTTTTGCACAACGACTTTGCCTTTACGAATGCTATACGCTCGGGTACAGACTTTGTCTTGAAGGTGACACATCCGTGTATGTGGTGTTGACCATGACACAACGGGCATGGAAGGATCGTTGCTACGGTATGGTGAGCATGAAAGGAGTTCGAAGGCTTTCGTTGATCTCGGCTATAGGACAAGCCGTTGGACGACTGCGAGTCCTTTCTGCTCTTCGATGGATTCGTGGCCGCGAGCATAATTATTCGTCCGCTCAGGAACATGCGAAGACTATCGTAGGTAGCTGGGTCTTTTGTAGCGCCTAACGATGACTCCCATGCTCTCTTCATTTGAGCATCGAGTCTTTCGACTGTGAAAAAGACCAATATGTCGTCGCAAATTGGTGTGCGCTTTAAATTGTTCATACCTTCTATGAGGTTGTTGGTCGCGTTCACAATTCTTCGAATTTCTTCCGCCGATTCTGAGGAGGCCGGCTTCGTTGCATGCCATTTCTTTAAATGTGATCTTACTTGCAGCCGTAAGTTCTCGTAGGTATCCTTGAATAGAGCCCAAGCTCGTGGAAAACTGTCTCCTTCCACGTTATGATCTTGGATTAAATCAACAGCTTCTCCTTCCACATTAGTCTTCAAGTAATACATACGATCGACATTGGTGAAGCTGGCATTTGTTGCAATCTTCGACATGAAGAGGTCTCGAAATTCTGGCCATTTTTCGTATCCTCCAGAAAAGCGCGGAAGATTGATTGTCGGTAGTGTCTTCAGACTTATTGTCTGAGGAGCTTGTGACGAGGCCGTACCTTGACTTGTTCCTGCTGGTTCCTCGAGTTTACCTGCGATGCTAAGCATGTACGTCAATGCTTCCAGATACTGCTGCTCCGTGTCTGCATAGGAGTCGTCAGCAAAATAAGGATCTTCGTCCTTTTCCTCAGAGTTAACTGAATGCTTGATTAGAATTAAATGGTTTTCATGAAACTCCTTCCATGATGATTGCAGGCTGTTGGACCTTACATTTATCACGGTGCGTGTAAACTTGTCCTTGCCCATTTTGTTGAGGTTGGTTGTGGCATTCCCGATTGACTTGGAAAGGTCGGCCTGGCGTTTGAATAGGGCTTCTACAGCGCTCATGATGAATGTGGTAGATTGCTGCTGCCCGCCGTGGTCGAACACTCGCGTGTGTGCGAGACACGACTTCTATTGCGTTGGACGAGTTAATTTATCTCCAAGCTACTCAAAAGTACACTTGGAAGATAAGGAAGTTTCCGCGACACGTGGTAGGTATCCACGCGCGATGAGCACTTCTGGGACGCCGCGTGGCCGCGAACTTTCTACTCACTATCCTCGATCGCGCACGCGCGATATCCGACTCGAAGGACCAAATGTTTCTTACCAAATTTTTTGCGTATTATTATCGCATGGTTTTGCATATATGTATATTTATAATAATAAATTTTCTTTTTTAGTTTCAGTGGAACAGTTGTTCACAACGTGGAAGCTCTCGCCGTTGGACAACTACGCTAGACGCTGAGCGCTGAGGACGACAACAAAAGATAAGTAAACTCTCGTGCGTCTCTCTCTCTCTCTCTCTCTCTCTCTCTCTCTCTCTCTCTCTCTCTCTCTCTCTCCCCTTTTTATTACTTCCAATTTATTAGAATCTTCCTTTTTATTTTTCCAGTAAGTTTCTTTTTTCCGTAATGCTCTTTTTCATGAAATTTTTTAAATTCATCACTCCCTATGTTTTGCATTTTTGCTGATGCCCGTTTTCTTGTTTTTAAATTATTATCATCTTCTGTTTGTTCATTCATATTTTCACAATTAACATTTTTGTTGTGCAATAAAATCTTTTCAGGTTCATCTTCGTATACGTAGTCGCTTTTATTTATTACTCTATTCCTATCCTTATTTTTACAAATTTCATTTTTACTTGGCAACGACACTTTTTCTGAAGCAGTATTTTCCAAACTTATAATTATATTATTGTAATGCAATGAATTGAAAGATGCATTTCCATCATCTATTTCCATCGGAATAATGGTCTCTGTACAAGATTTATTATGTCTACTATACAAGTTCATAATTTTATTTTGTTCAAAAATTAATCGTGCTTGAATATTTCTTTCTATCATATTAATTTCTTCAGCATTAAAATGTAATTTTTGTTCGACAAAAACATATTTATGAATGATAGATCTTCTTATCGGTATCAATGAAAAATCATAATTTATATATTCATAGGCAGAATTTTGAGAAAGTGGAAACATTCTTATGGTACGTGTTTCAAATATTTTTAACAAATGTAATCGCATTTGAGAAATATCAAAAGATAAGCTACATGGACATATATTAAAGAGAATAGAAATCGCAAAAGCTATCCGGAAAATTCCGCAATCATAAGAATTAGTTTATGACTGTACTGTTTTGAAATTAATTTTTAATTCAGGATTGTTTGGGAATAATCTATTGATGAAAACTTTATCTTCTTCTTTTAAGCATTTAGCATTAACCTTTAGAGGACGGGGATTTGGGTTTACTGTTTTCTCTCACTTTTCTATAGAAATCGAGTTTTTGTGATGTCTCACATCTCAAAACTAACACATGTAAAGGGTCGATCATGGGCATGGCCCGTATAAGGGCCATCCCGTCCTCTAAAGGTTAAGACTATCATAAACATGTATAATGTTATTGCTATAGTACATACAAATCCAATGACCTTTTTTAGAATTACCTGAGAATAGTAATTGTATATATTCACAATTAATTGGTATTGAAATGATATTATAAGGTTTTTGAACCAATAGCGACGATTGCATATTGAAAGATGAACAATTTTTAAGTATATTATTAAATTCCAAAATATGTTCATCATTTAACATAGATTCATCACCAGTACATGACCCAATCCCTTTTACAACTAATTTTTGTTTTTCGGTCAAACCCTACGTATTTTAAATTTATCTAAAGCAAATATTCAAAATGACAAAAAACGCTTTTTTTTCAAAAATTTTTTTAAAAATTGTAAAAGCTGAAAAATAAAAGAAAAATATAATTATACAAGATTAACGACTATATATTATTTTATATAATAATTAATTTATACTTTATATTTAAGGTAAAATAGCCATTACTATGACGTCAAAAGCGCACTCTGAACTGGGACAGTAACACATACTAATAATTACCTGATGTATATTAACTTAAATCATAGAAGCCAAAATTCGTTAGTCATTTTTGAGTTTTAATTATTCGATTATTTGGTTTTTTTTTAAATTCAAAACGTTATGAATTTAATATAAAATATAACAAACAGTACCCTTTGAAAGCAGTGTATGAACCATGAACGAACTCGGCATCTTGATTGTTTTTCACGAGCATTGGTATAAATTTCAATGTCTTTTAACTGACATTTTTTGAGTTAATAGTAAAAAGCTAACATTCATACATACTTCTTATACATTCATAAATAACGTTAATACTTAACAGATCGATTTTAATAATTATTTATTTAAAAATTGGATGTCCCGCTTTGAGATAACTTTTTTGTGTAGTTGTCTATACTAAAACGACATAATTATAGTATCTTTTTCCTTAATTTTGCTATAAATATTCGTAACTATGTATGCAAAATTTTATTGCTTCCTCAAAGAGGAAGCTTTGTAATGGTGAAAAATATTTTTGAAACAAAAAATTTTTAAAAACAAGTTTTAAGACTTTTGGTACCAATATTTGAGGTTGTTGAGCAACAAAATTTTCGTGTCTGTGTGTGTGTGTGTGTGCGTGCGTGTGCATGCGTGTGTGTGCGTGTGTGTGTGCGTGCGTGCGTGCGTGCGTAGGTGCGTGCGTGCGCGCGTGCGTGTGTGTGCCGGCTATAACTTTTGAACCAATCGATCGATGTTCGTGAGACAAAGCTTATTCTCTTCGTTTTCATATGGAATAGAGATGCCATAACCTATTTTTGGATCTTGTGCGTTTTCTTTTGTTTTAATATCAAAAAATGATTTCGAAATTTTCGTTTTTCTTATATTTTAATATGTTACAGTATTTATAACTTAATATCATTAGTTTTTTTTGAAAGGTGGTTAAATTACCTACAATTTCTATTTTGGAAAGTTAAATTATCTTTAGTCTGTCATTTGTAATTAAGGAAAACGTTTACATATATCATAAATTAATTTCTCAAAAAATATTTTATTTATTTATTTTAACCACTTATTACATTCATCGAAGACTTTATTTGGTTAAAATTCCAAGTTATTATCTTCATTTATTTTCGAGAAAAAAAATATTTATGAAAATAAGTGAATTTTCTTTCTTCGACGATAACAGGAGTAAAAGTCAACCAATCGCCTTAAAATTTGGCACAGAAATATCTTTTTTATATCTTCGAACCGAGTTCGTTACCCGAAAAAATCGGTTCATTATGACCAAAGATATTTGAGGTTAAACATTTTTTTAAAATATTGTTGAATTGCGTTTTCTCAGAGAATATTTTATTGTTGAGAATTTGGGCACACACAATGTGTGCTTCGGCATCACCGCCGCTCCTCACCCTTTATTGGTCTTTCTCGAGCGCCGTCGCTGCGTGCGAGCGCCGCGACGCTCGCCCCTCCTGCGTCCGTTTAGTACGTCGTCAATCATCGAGTGAAGTACACGCGAGAAGATAGTGATCCTTAGTATTGTAACAAAGAAAGAGTTCAAGTGCGACGGTTTATTTTATTATAATCGAGGAGGACTGTATTACAAATAAAGTTACTTTTATATATATGGGTCGTTCTTGTACTTTTCGGTCATAACCGGTCGCAAGGGGTCAACCGTTTTCCTCGCTGATTTTTCCTGTGAAAGTACATATAAAAGAAGTGAGAAAGCCCCAATATTAGCTCCCCATATTCAATATTGAGGCAGCTACACTGTGCTGAATTTCGAAAAATTGTCAAAAAATGGCTATTTTCGAAAAATTCTGTGCGGCTCGTTTTTTGATCGATTTGAATGATTCAAGAAGGAATTTCTTTGCTATTTTGTCAAATTTTAGAAAAAAAATTTGTGGAATAAAAATAACGCAATGAAATTTTTACACAAAGGAAAACGTGAATCTAAATATTTTCATTTTTAAGGTTATCTTTCAACTTCCGTAGTTCCTCGAGCTTTCTAGATATTGAGATCGGGTAGGGCCTATTCTCTTCGTCTTAAAAATACGTTTCATTTTCACTCGGCCAACGATTGATTTGACTAACTAGAAGCAAACATACAGCTCTTTTAAAATGGTCGATTTTCTCAAAAATCGCAATGTTGGCACCCCTGTAAATTTTTTCTATCAAAACCGATTGGGCTCGTATTGGGCGGAAAAAAAGTTTTAACCTTCTAGAAAACGACCCAATTAGTTTCCCTCGGTTTTTTGTATATTTGCAAAAGTTACGAATTTTTCAAAATAGGTGTTTTTCGTATACGTATCCATTAAGGGCGTGTTACACCTAGTGGCTTCTGAGGCCAAAATCAGCTGAATCGATGGCTTTTCATGGGTCTAAATTACTTGAAAATCATGTATTTATTGCCCGAAGATTTGAAAATATTAAAAATATTTTATTAAATAATTTGAAAATTCTAAAAACGACAAAGAAAATTACAAAAGCTCTTAAAATTAAGCAATTAAAAGTGGTTTTTCAATTTTTAAAAATAATTAATTAAATAATTTTAATATTTCCAATTCTTCGGGCCATTACGGCATGAATTTTAATATACATGATCAAAAAATTAGCTTTTTGAAAATAAAAAATAAGGGTTGCAACCCTTAGGGTCAAAATTGCTTCAGTTATCTTTGTTTTTTTATAAGAAGTAATTTCTATTTTGTTTTACTCTGAAATACGCAGTAGAAGCCGAGATATATTTAAAAAACCGTTTTTGGGGGGCTATCTTTAGGGGTGGTTTTCACCCCCTAAATATGTTTTTCCGCACATAAGAAAAAACACGTGTCTCATATTTTTTCATGATCTACAACATATATCGAAATTTTTTAAATCGGTGAGTTCGGGTTCGATACCCTTCCTTGTTAGTGAAATAAATGTGTGGGCTTTTATGTCAGTGAAATATGTATTCTACGAAAGTATACGATAAGGCAAGAAGGGTGACTCGCCCAGTAGATGGACATCTACCAGTAGATGGACGATGTTGAATAAAATTAGTCGTCATTATTTATTACAGCAGTAAAAACAAAAATTTGTTTTTGTATTGGGAAGAGCAGTTCTTTATATAAATATTGCACGTTGTACAATCTTTAGGAAAAGGTTATTTATTTAAAAAAAAAATCATTGACTGGCAATCTCACTGCGCCGCGTGGCGACGCTCGAGATTCAGGCTTGTTCTTGTATCAAAGCGAAGCACATGGGTCTCAAAAAATACAGAAATAAAAGACTTCTAAATACATTCTTCAGATATATAATGCATATACATATATAAAAGATATTTAATTTTAAGTAAATGTGTCCAAAATTAAAATATTTTAAAGAAAAATAAGAAGAATTGAGGTTCATCTACTGGAAGAAATTTTAGTGTCTTGCCAATAGATGAACACATTAAAAGTACGTTGAAATCGCTATTTTTAAGTAAAATATAAGAATTATTAACATAATTACATGAAATATATTAAATAGCAACACTTTTATATAAGTAACTTTATGTTTTGAAGTGTAAACAAACAGTTTAGTAGTTTCATTCATACCCCCTATTTTTGGTTATGTTACACGGTAAACTTGATACATCAATATTTTTGTTTTTTTATAGAAAAAACTTCGTAACGATGATTGTTGTATGGATTAGTTTGCTATTATATTATACAGTTTTCATATTTATTTGATTTACAATTGAAATTGTTATAATTTAATCGTTCATCTACTGGCGGAGGGTCGTACATCTATTAGAAGAACTGTTCATCTACTGGTATTTTGAGATATTCTATAATTTAGTATTTTATTAATAAAATCAAATTATTTTCAAACTTTTTCGTACATTTATGAGTATTTCACATGCTTGGAATTATCAAAATCACTTTTGATATTAGATTTAAGAAATAATAATTTTAATAATTTGTGATTAAACACACAGTTGTGCCTGAGTGTCCATCTACTGGGCAGGTCACCCTATCTTTGTTTTTGTATTCTAAAAAATCATGATCTGAAAAACCATAATATATAATAAATCTCTCTTTCTCTCTGCCTCTCTCTCTCTCTCTCTCTCTCTCTCTCTCTCTCTCTCTCTCTCTCTCTCTCTCTCTCTCTCTCAATCTCTCTCAAGTCAAGCTTTCTAAAAAAACTTTTATAAGAACTTAAATAATATTTTTGAACAATCAATACATCCTTTAAAAACAGAATATCTCTAAAAGAAAAACTCCTTAGATTTTTATTTTTATGAATTTAGGAATATACTTTCTACGAAAGTATACGATAAGGCAAGTATCTTTGTTTTTGTATTCTGAAAAATCATAATATATAATAAATTTATTCTTATATGTGATTTGATAGATATATACTGTTATCTACAACAAATAATATTTATGTGATTTTTTAAAAATCAAAATGCGAAAAAGTCTCTTACTTCTTCAAGTCAATATATTCTCAACAAATGTACATTCATATTGTTCACTACAAATCAAACAAAAGAAAGTTGTGATATCAATATTCGATAGTCAAGTAAATTTCAGTCCACTTGAGTGAAATGCCTTAGTTTTAGTTAAGTAACTAATTTATCTGATAAATTACAAGAACACATTTTTATTATCTACTAAAAATGAAACAAAGGAGTGTTGGAAAATCAACTATCGATAGCCTGTATGACTTTTCTCAAAAATATATTGAAATTTTTTCATCCCTCTATACAAATTTAACACAAGAACGTATTGAAATCAATTTATTATAGTCAAGTAACTATAAATTCACTTGATGGACATAATATAGTACTTCTCATACCTCGACCTTAAAGTGGAATTTTACACCCGCGGTGTAATAATGAGCCCGAGAGCTTGCAAAGCTGGCCTCAGGGATTATTCTTTATCACGCATCAAGAGCATAAAATCTTACCCCCGTCGTACTGTTTGGGAAATATCAAGTTTTTCAATCCCGCGGTTGCGCGACTGAGGGATAAGTCAGCAGGCGGCCGCGCGACGGCAGCACTAAGTAGCTGTTCTCTGCGGAACAGCTGAATCGCTATACTGATTAGCCGAGTATGGCAAAAATCATGCTGTCTCTCTCATGCTTACACATGTAAATGAGTACTCACTCCTCGTAACAACGAGGCGAGGAAGAAGACGGAAGTGCTCTCTCAATTCTCACACTCAGTCAGTATCCATGTAATGGTTCGCCTCGTGGAAAAACTCACGGTACTTTGGCTCTCAGTGGATACACTCAAAACCTCTCAATAAAAGTCTCTCTCAGTAATGGTCTACCACGAGGAAAATCTACTGTGCCGGCGATTCTCATATGATGGAGCTCTCTCTCTTCGGTTGTACAGCGTGCTCCGCACTCGACTCATTCAAAAACTTCTCTTCGTCTGGACGGCGTGCTCGCCACGAGGCCGCATGGCCAACTCACCCGGCATTCTCATTACTCGTCAAACTCTCTCTCACTGCAACGGTTGACCACGTGGAAAATATCAGTGTGCACGTTCGGCAACTCTCACATCGGAGGCTCTCAAGTGTGGTCTCGCTCACTCTACGCAAAGTCTGTCTCTGCGACGAACGGCCTCATGGAGAAACTCACTGTGCACATTCGGTGATTCTCAAGTAAAACATTCAAGTGTGGTGTCTCTGTCAACATGGACTGCTGCACGGCAACATCTCATACGGCGTCGTCTCGCACGGCAGGATTCACACAGCAGTGTCTCTCACACGGAAACTTCCCACATGGCGGTGATACTCAAGCGGCATCTTCTCACCGGCGCTCGATGCTTCGAGCACACCACGAGGCAGCAGCTCACGGAACCTATACTGCATGTTGGCGGCTGATATCAGCGAGGAAACCTAACTGGAATTCTCAACTGGAATTTTCTCATCTGGCGCAACTCACCTGCTGCTGCATCATCGGATTCTCTCACGCATTCCGGAGGAATACAATCACTGCAAACCCAGGTAACCACTCACACATGCGGCCATTTTATCCGAAGGTGCGCTGCTACACGGAAAGCATAATCAATCTGTATAGCGGGAATTACTCAGCCACGATTAGATCAATAATATCTAATCGTGGCATCTCATTGAAAACTCAACCACCATAAAATCAATAATACTTTATTGTTGTGCATATTGTATGGTTATAACTCTCATCAGTGATTGGCAACGTGTCTCAGCAAACTCACCCACACTCCCACCGTAAAACTCAAACACTCGAATTGTAACACTCACACACTCAACCAATTATTGTAAGACTCATACACTCAAATTATAATACTCAAACACTCAACGAATATTCTTGAAACAACCTTTATATCAATTTTTAAATGACTTATCGACAATTATGTAATAGTAATTTCTATTTTATAGTTATTTGAATATATTATAGTTTAATTGACTGAAGCGTTTGGCTCTCTATTTATTTTGTAAACATCCACAGCATGTCCTCATTATAAATTATGGAATTCTCAAACACGTACAGACATTGTATTTTTACAAGAGCACCTTTGGACTATTTACTGCAAATCAAACAAAAGAAAGCAGTTAAATCTATTATCGATAGTCAAGTAATGCAACTAACTCCCTTCAAAATAAGTGTATGAGTTTCCCAGAAATTTATTAAAAAATTTGCCATCATTGTATACAAATCAAACACAAGAAAGTATTGATATCAATTTATTATAGTCATGTAATGATAACTTAACTTGACTGACATAATATAGTAATTTTCATAGCTTAATCATAAAGTTAAATTTTACATCCGCGTTGTAATAAAGGGCACAAGAGCTTGCAAAGCTGGCCTCATAGATTATTTGCCACACAAGGGCGTACGAACATTATTTTTCGCCTTCGTCGCCGTAATTGCAATTGGGTTATTTTTTGCGGATGTACAGGGTACCAATTTTGTGGTTCAAGGACGTAAAGGGTAACTTTCAATTAATTTGGTCCACGGGCGTATAACACTACTTAACGCCCTAAGGATGTAATAGCTCACATTACGCTCAAAAAAGCCTATCTAAATTACGTACTTACCGCGAGGACAAAAATTATTTTTATTATGTAACTAATGTCTTGTTTTTATTTCCACAAATCACAAGAATTTTTTTAGATTTTTATTTCTACAAGTCGCAAGAATTTTTTTCGATAGAAGTGCAAGCATATATCTCGGTCTTAACTTTTTGGAAACTGCAAAATTTTAGGATTAAAAGACTATAACTGAAGTTCTTTACAAAGCACATGACTGAACCAAAAAAGAAAATGTTCAATTTTCAAAAAAGCGTCCATCTTATGCGTAGAGGAAGACTTTTTTACGAAAACTTACAAAAGTATCAAAAATCTTGGACATTTTGAGTTTTTTCGATCTAGAAAAAAAAGTTACTTACTATCATTATCAAACATTTAAGAGCTTTTTTTTTAGTACAACAGCTCTAATTTAAGCCCTGGAATATCGATGTGCCATGAAAAAATGCCCAGGTACATAAGTTTTTATTTTCCAATATTTACAAAGTAGAAAGTTAAAATCTCTTGAATCTGGGCTTTTCTCATGGCACATCGATCTACCAGGGCTTAAATTGGTGCTTTTGTTCTAAAGAAAAAGCTCTTAGATATTGGACATTGGTAGTAAGTGACATTTTTTTCCTAGATCGAAAAAACTCAAAATGTCCACAATTTTTCCTCTTTTAATAATTTTTCGTAAAAAAGTCTTCCTCTACCTATAAGTTGGATGCTTTTTTTATTTCTCTATTGAAAAATGAACATTTTCTTTTTTGGTTCAGTCATGTGCCTTGTAAAAAACTCGAGTTATAGTCTTTTAAATCTAAAATTTTCAAGTTTCCAAAAAGTTAAAAGTTTCTGGAATTTGCTCATAAATTTCAGTGACACAGATTTATTTAATAATAAGTTATTTCACAAATATCGGATGTTTCTTTCTCTATGCTAATTTCCATTATTTATTTGATAATTTTATATACAAACCTATATAATAACTTGTTTTTCTGTGATATAGACCTTGGATACGGATCTATAATGCATTTTTACGTTCACTTATTTATATCCAATCTTTTTATTTTAATGATTTGTTTCTCGCCAAACCACTTTTTTATCAACATATAAAAAAAGATTATATATACCAGTGCATAAATGACGTCGAAAAAATGGCCGGGAAGGAAACGAGCTCCCGATAAGAGAAATACAAAAGTATATAAATGCCACCGAACACAACCGGTGGCAACAATAATTTGTATCATATGTGGAGATGCATATCACCAAAGTGATTTCAATAGATTAAACAACACAACCGATCTAGGAGATAACATGGTAATTTGACCGGAGCATGTATATATGGCTAACATAACCTATAATGAGGATAATGAGGAAGAAGAACACATGAGAGAGACAGCAGAATTGATAATAGCCCATATCAAAATGAGACAAACTGTTGAAATAAGAAAAGAAATGCTAGAGGAGCTAGCAGGAAAGTCATTAGAAGTGCAAAGTGCAGAAAATAATATAAGTGAGAATGATGTTATGGCAGCTGAACATACGTTACTAAAACAACTGAACAAAGAACTGCAAGACAGAAATAAATTATTACACGAGTTACTTGAAAAATATAAAGAAAAAGAAACAGATAACCAATTTACTAAAAAAGCTTACGCAGAAGTAACGTAGGAGATAAAAATACAACCAAAAAAGATACCAAAAATTGTAGTTAAAATTGGCAAACATGAACAAGGTGAAGTTTTAAATACAATAACAAATTACCTAGTGAGAGAAAAGAACATCCGAACCAAAAATATATATAATAAAAATAAAAGTGAGATCATAGTTAACTGTATGAACATTGAGAGTATAACAGCTGCTGTAAAAGTACTTAAAAGAAACTACCAAAGTGTGATATAGCTACTGAAAAATTAAATGACCCAAAAATAAAAATAGTTGGCATATACAACTATACAAAGATGGACATAAAAGAAATTGAAAATTATATAAATGCAAAAAACTTTAGTGACTCAAACAACAGCTGTTCAATTCTTCACATGTACACGAATAAAAGAACAAAACAGCTCCATTACAATGGAAGGTCCACCTGAAACATACAAGTTGATCAGAGAAAACAACAAAAGACTTTTTATAGGACACCAAAGATATATGGTTTATGATCTAATAACTATTTCACCATGTTTCAATTGTGGGAGACTAGGTCATAATGGGAAAAAATGCAAGAGCAAGCATATATGCATAAAATGTTCAGGTAAGCATGAAACAAACAAATGTAATAGTGCCAAAACAGAATGCACTAATTGTATCTTTAGCAACAAAACATACAGAACAAACTTATGTACTAATCATTCTCAATATGACATGAGCAACTGTGAAATACTCAAAAACAAGATAAAATAATATTTAGACGCAACCGATTACCATATCAAACCTGAATTACCGACTTGGAATCCGGCAAGGCCATCCCAACTAAATACACAATTGAGGGCAGCTGCAGCTAACCCACTCAGCAGACCTGCAGTACCGACAAGGAAACTACCAAGACCGCTTAGCATCGGAACCAGCCGAAACGCAACTCCAACAGTTTATTATGCAACACCAAATGCAACAGATGGCGCAGAATTATGAAGTATTGTGGGGTCTAGGCAGCCACGTCTCCTCTCGTTCCAGGAATAGGAAGGGAAAGAGAGAGAATAGAGAGTCGGAGAGCCAGCAGGTAACAATGAGCTTTATTGAAGTACTGGAGGTGTACACACGTCCACACGCTCGTAACTCTGAGCAACGACTGCCGCTCGCAGACGGTTTCTCGCCGTACGCAACATGGCCACTTCCCCCACTCTCGCAGTTAGAACAAGAGGGAAGACCGTAGTCCAAATTCCAGTGAGGGAAAGTTTTTCAAGGGCAGCACCCATACCGGAATCAGAGGCATCAGAAACGATACGAATCTCCGCACCAACGCGGGGGTGAACAAGCAGAGCTGCTGCTGGCAACTCCTCCTTAACACGAACAAAGGCTTCCTCCGCTTCAGGTGTCCACGGAACGCGACGTTTACCGTTTCTGCGAGAATCGCTAAAAAGGGCGTTGAGAGGAGCGTTGGGAAGTCGCAGCACGAGGCATGTTACGGCGGTAAAAATTTACGGTGCCGACAAACCTACGAAGTTCCGTTATAGTCTGAGGTTTGGGGAAGTTTAGAATAGTTTCAACCCTACTGGAAATGGGGCGAATGCCTTCACCATTTACCAGATAGCCTAAAAACTCTAACTCTTCAGCAACAAAGGTACATTTTTTGACGTTTCAGCGAAGATGAAATTTCTTAAGTCTGTCAAAGACCATGCGAAGTTGAGCATACTTCTCTTCTTCAGATGAAGATGCAATCAAAATATCGTCAATATACAGATAAACGAAATCGAGGTCACCTAGCGCGCTATTAATGTATCGCTGAAAGATTTGGCTCACGCTGCGAAACCCGAAGGTCATGTACATGAATTCAAAAAGACCGAAAGGCGTTATAATGGCCATTTTCGGTATGTCCTTGGGAGCAGCAGGGATCTCATTAAACGGTTTATGAAGATCAAGCGCCGAAAAGATTTTCCTACCATGAAGATTATTAGTACAGTCATGAATGTGAGCAGTGCGATATTTATCCGGGACCGTGGGTGCGTTTAAGCGCCTCTAATCGCCACATGGCCTCCAAGAAGTCTACAAGTACGCTATGAAACAGGATGGCCTCAGGTTAAAATATGGTGAAAAACATCGCTATTTCTAGGGACTGTGGGTTTTGAAACGCCCGTGATCTCCGGAAAATCAGCGAGAATCTTTGCACACTATGAGCCGGGAACAACTGCAAGAATAGAGTCGAATGAAACATCTTTTACAACTGGAAAAGTATAAATAATGGTAGATGAATCGACAAGACGATTTCTTTTAAGGTCAACAAGAAGGCCATAATGAGATAGTAGATCAGCACCTATAATAGAATGAGGAACATCCACGATACAAAAGCTCCAGCGAATGGGGCGTCGAATGCCCAGGTTAAGTGTGAGCAACGTTCACCATAAGTACTAATTAATGAATTATTCGCTGCGAAAACCTTAACAGAGCTGGGCTTGCCGCATGCCTTAGGATTTGCTGGGGCGAGCGAAATGTCCGCACCAGTATCGATAAGGAAGGATCTGCCCAAGATGCGATCACGTACATGGAGACATTTAGACAAACGAGAGCCTTCTGAAGACGTCTCCTCAACAGAAGGTTGAGTTAGTTTCTTTGTTGGGGATTTTGTTTCTGCCATTCTTCAAACTTCAAGCACCACTCCCTACACGATAAGAGATTACTCGGATATTCTCTATGAGCGAGGCAAGACCGGAAGAATCGCGACTGGAAGAACGAGCGCGCCTAGATCTGCCTCTAGACTGAGAGCCTGCGCAGTTGTTGGAAGAATCCTGGTTACCAGCTGGTTTTTTAGACAACGCGTCAACCTTCCGTTCAAGGCGATCAAAGCGCTTGAGCAGGGCTTCAAGAGTAGCCGGGATCGAATGATTCTAAGAAACAGCATGAATTTGGGCATCCGCAGTGCTAGGAGTCTCAGCCATTCTGTCAGCTACTTCAGCTGACTTATTGAAGTCAGTGACACCAGTAGCGACAAGGATCGAATGGTGATGTGGTGGAAGTTGGTCGAGAAAGACGGTCTGAATAATTTTATCGTCACACGAACCTTAATTAAAAGCGCGAAGCCTTTGAAAAATTCTCGTGGGCTTGCCGTCGGTCAGCACTTCCCCCTTTAATAATTTACGCAGGTTATGCTCTGCCGAGCTGGTAAAGGTCGCGATTAGACGCCCTTTTACTAATTTATAGTAGTCCGGAGGTGTGGAGTCTGCTTTAAATAAGTCCCTAATATCCGACATGCCCTCAGAGCCTAATGAGAAGCATAGATAGTCAACTTTGGTAATCAACTTTGGTGTGGCTACCTTGACGTGACTCTCGAGTACGCATCAGAGGTAGTGGAGTAGACGATGCGTCGTAGACAATGGCGGCGGCACGAACACGTCGCAACAGGCTCACGCCTCACAGTGGTCCCAAATCCACTTTTACTGGTATTTTGCCTGATTCAAGCGAATTTTTCACGGATCAAAGTGATTCAAGCGGGATATTAAAGCTTTTATAATATAGAATTAAAAGTCGCTACACACAAGGGTGGTAACCACCCCTATTTATTATTAAACAACCCCTAAACTTATATCGAAACCTATATGTTGTTTGCTGTCAGTGTTTAATTTATAATATATGTTATATTTATAACACACATTCACACGCACACACACATATATAATATATGTATATAATATATATGTATATTCATAATTAATGTTTTCGGTTACAGGAGATACTTTGTAAAATGTAAAAATACTTATTTTCTAAAATGTAAAAATTTCTATATAAGTTTAGGGATTGTTTAATAATAAATAGGGCTGGTTGCCACCCTCGTGAGTAGTGGCTTCTAATTCTAAATTATAAAAGCTTTAATATCCCGCTTGAATCACTTTGATCCGTGAAAAATTCGCTTGAAGCGGGCAAAATACCAGTGAAGCTGGATTTGGGGCCACTGTGCGCCTGCTTTCAGCCTCCTCCTGCAGTCGGGTCACCAATGTGGGGTATAGACACCCACGTCTCCTCTCGTTTCAGGAATAGGAAGGGAAGGAGAGAGAAAGAGAGTCGGAGAGTCAACAGCTAACAATGAGCTTTATTGAAGTACTGGAGGTGTACAGTGGACACACATCCACACGCTGGTAACTCTGAGCAACGACTTCCGCTCGCAGGCGGCTTCTCACCGTACGCAACGTAGCCGCTTTTCCCACTCTCGCAGTTAGAGTGAGAGGGAAGACCGCAATACCTTAGAAGACATACATAAGCAATTATATCAGCAGGAAATCGCATATAATGATTTGAAGTCTATTAATCAAGATAGAAAAGCAACAGATAATTTGATTTTATATTTGAATATAAGAGGTTTAAAAACTAAGTTTGAGAAATTGCAAATCTTGAATAAACGGCTCAAAATCAAACCTTATGTGATAGTATGTGCTGAAACCGGTAATATATATTATAACCATAGTCACATAAACAAATCAGGTAGTCGTATATGTGAAAAAGGACGTAACCCAGGCAACTAATGTAATAGAACTGGGTAGGCTAAAAATGCTAAATACAATTATAAACCTTAAAAACAATAGTCATTTGGAAATCTCATCTACGTACAGATCACATGATTTGCATACTACAGAGTTTATTTTAAAAGTAAATCAATATTTGCAACTTAAGAGAAACGTTAAAAACCATTTGATAATACTTGATATAATGGTGACTTTAATATAAATATAATGCTGCAAAATAATATTAGTCAGAATTTTCTATACAATTTTCTTGAAAATGGCTATTACCCTGGCTTTACTGATACGACTAGACCATATAATGTAACAACTGATAGTGGAACATGCATAGACAATATTTTTATAAAAACTAGCTCAATCAATGCAAAAACTTTCAAATTAATCACACTTATTACTGATCACGATCAGCTATTTATAGACATAAAAAAAACCACTAGTGAATACAGATATGGAAAAAAAGAAAACTAATTATTCATTAAATTACAAAAAAATAGCTATTATAGCAAGTCAAAAATATTAGACTGAATACACACAAATCGAGGATCCAAACGAAGCAATAAACCTCTTTATAGATGGAATAATACAATGTCAAGAAAAATCAAAAAGGAACCCGGTTAAAGACAATAATGTACCTAGAAAAGAATGGATTACAGGTGCTTTACTAAAATCTTGTAAAAAAAAGGACAAATTATATAAACAACTTAAAAAAGATCCAATGAATGAAAGTTCACAAAGTGAATATAAAAACTATGTCAAATGTCTAAACAAAATTATAAAAGATGCCAAAATTAAATACGATAAGGATCTTATAGAGAAAAACTCAGGTAATCCAAGGCAGCTATAGAAAATTATAAATTCCAAACTGGGTAACAAAGATAAAAAAGATAATAATATAAGTGAAATATATGATGAAAACAAGGAGATAGTAAAAAACCCATCCAAAATTGCAAATATCATGAATGACTATTACGGCAAAATGGGCAAAGAAATGAGCGACAGAATTACTGCTCCAAGTAACAATTTTATTCAACTACCACCAAGCAACTTAAATACAATTTTCCTACATCCTACAAATGAAAAGAAATTTATAAATTATAGAAAATTTGAAAATCAAGAATGGCGGAGTCGATAAAATAAATGCTAATACACTCAAAACAATATCTGATCTTATAGCAGATCCTTTGGCACATATCATCAATAAATGTATTGAAAAGTCAACATGGCCGGATGCACTAAAAGCTGCTAGACCGATACCATTAATATCGAATATTGCAAAAATCTTCGTAAAGGTAATCTACGAAAGAATTTTTGATTTTATTAACAAGCATAAAATATTAAGCTAAAACAGTTTAATTTTATTAAAAACAATGGAACCAGAGATGCTCTGCTATATTTCAAAAAGGATCTATGACAACTTACATAAGAGTAAGCCAATTATATCGCTTTTCTAGATCTAGCAAAAGCCTTTGATACAGTTGATCATAATATACTACTTTATAAGTTGCAAGCGTACGGGATAAGAAGCAATGCTTATGAGTTAATGCAAAGCTACTTAGCAAATAGAAAGCAGAAAGTAAGAATTAACCAAAGTGAGAGTGAACCTATAACAATAACGATGGGAGTGCCCCAAGGAACAATCCTTGGGCCACTACTTTTTATATTATATATAAATGATTTACTGATAACAATACCAGAAAACTTAACTTTATCATATGCTGATGACACAGCAGTTATATCGTCAGGTAAAACCTGGAAAGAAGTTGAAAGTGAAATGAATCAGTATCTTGAAAAAGTAGCAATATGGCTCGCATTAAATAAACTAACATTAAATATAAGTAAAACTGTGTATATAACTTTCGGGAATTACTGTGACAGTATACCAAAAAATTTAGATATTTATATTAACAAAGAAAAATTAAAGAGAGTGGACTCGTGTTAATATTTAGGAGTTAATTTTGATTATAATCTAAAATGGGACGAACATATTAACTACCTAATCAAAAAAACAAATTACTTAAATTTCATCTTCTACAAAATTAATAAATTTATGCAAATAAATATGTTAAAGGTTATTTAATATGCATTTTTTCACAGTGTTATTAATTATGGAGTAATTGCCTGAGGGGGTGTCTATAAGAACAATGAACATTTGCTTCAAAATATACAAAACTGACTACTTAAACTAGTTTTCAAAAACACTTTCTAGCAAAATAAACCAATGAATATTAAGCAACTAGTCACATGGGACTGCTTAAAATATTATTACAACGAAATGAAAAATATATTCACAAACTCAAATAGTAAGGCAAGAAAAAGTAGACAAGAAATGTACACGTTAAAAAAATGGATTTTGAAAAATATTTATTAAATACAAGTTGAATATTCCTTGAAAACGATTTGATACTATAAATTTGTTACAGGAATGCAAGTCGAAAATTTAGATAATTGCATGTAGCATATATACATAGTACTGTTTTTAGAAACTTGATTATAATGTTAAAAAATATTTAATAGTTTTAAGAATTAGTATTAGTTATAGTTTTAAGTAACTCTATACTCTGGACCTGCAAATAGGAAATTTATTTTCCTCTGCAGGATTACTCCAATGTAATGTACTACTGTAATGTACTCTGGATAAACAAATAAAAAAAAAAAAATTTCACCGACATCAAATCCTACAGATTTATATCACTGTACATCATGGTTTTACGTTACAATAACAAGTTATTTCGTAAATATTGGATATTTCTTTCTCTATGCTCATTTCCATTGTTTATAATTTGATAATTTTTATATACACACACACGTAGATACCCATATAGTAAACTTGTGTTCCCGGGGTTGAGTCACATATAGACCTTGGATCCATGGATCACCTAATAAACATATTTTTAATGGCATTTTTTAAGTTCACTTATTTATTCATTCCATTTATTTGAATCATTTATGTTTTTTCCTAAACAACGCTTTTATCAAATTAATAGACGAAATGATATATATGAGCAAATCCCAGAAACTTTTAACTTTTTGGAAACTGTAAAATTTTAGAATTAAAAGACTATAACTGAAGTTCTTTACAAAGCACATGACTGAACCAAAAAAGAAAATAATGTTTGATGAGATGAATGACAGCGGCGTCTATTAATGTTGGAAAGATGATAGGAATGGTTCAGCTGTCGAAGTGGTTCAAAATGAATAAACCAGTTGTTTTCTTGCCGATGTTTCGGGCATTGTTATGCCTCTCTTCTAGGCTAGATTACATTTTATGAAACGTACTCTACGCAGCGGCAACCGCCAGTCAAAAAGCGCGTTTCATAAAACGTAATCTAGCCTAGAACAGGGGCATAAAAATGCCCGAAACGTCGGCAAGAAAACAACTGCTTTATTCATTTTGAACCACTTCGACAGCTGGACCATTCCTATCATCTTTCCAACACAAAAAAGTAAATGTTCAATTTTCAAAAAAGTATCCATCTTATGGGTAGAGGAAGATTTTTTACGAAAAATTACAAAAGAAGCAAAAATCGTGGACATTTTGAGTTTTTTCGATCTAGAAAAAAAGTCACTTACTGTCATTGTCAAATATTTAAGAGCTCTTTCTTTAGAACAACAGCTCTAATTTAAGCACTGGAAGTCGATGTGCCATGAAAAAATACCCAGGTATAAAAGTTTTTATTTTCCAATATTTACAAAGTAAAAAGTTAAAATCTCCTGAATCTGAGCTTTTTTTCATAGTACATCGATCTACCAAGGCTTAAATTGATGCTTGTTGAAAGTCAAAAAATAAGAGAGAGGCGATTATGTGGTTTGTTCAGTGACTGTCTGGGGGCGCTGCACGAGCAAGAAGGACGAGCTCACCGCCGTTGAAACGTGGAGTTAGTTAGGGTTAAGCCGTTCGACTGTGCGCATCCATCAGATGTATTGTCTTGAACATTTTTTATTACAATTTAGATCTCAATTACGAGTATATCAGCAGTCTAAGTGTTTTTATTTGAGTACACCCGAAATATTTCTGCCCATCACGCGCAAAAGAATTCTACGAAAATTTAACATTTGGCAACCGTGTGACAGGATGCGTGGTGTATTTATTCGAGTGTACCTAGTGCTGGTAAATAGAAAAACAAAATGGACGTTCTGAAGAAGGTGAGAACTGCGCATAGAACGGCTTTTACAAAATCGTTGAACGAACTGAATACTTTAATGGCCGCTGAAAACCCGGATAAAGATGAAATTGCTGTGGCGTTCGAACTATTGGAAGAGAAAATGACAGTGTTAGAGGAAAGTTCGGCAAAAGTATTGAAACAGATTCTTGAGAGTAATGGAAATTATTCTGCATTATATGATATGACACGATACTATTTTCACGCACACACACTATTTGCGCGCCCCGAAGTACCACGAACAATCTAATTACCTAAATACGCGCCGAATTTTTAAGGCACCCGGCGCGAAAAACCCACTCTCACACACACACAATAACTCTGCCCGGCTTTCGACTCTCGCTCTCATCGCGGGGAAGTTCGCGCTTTTATGCCGTCTCGGGGACGACGGCGGCCACAACTCTCCGCGCGCAGCCTCTACGCGGCACGCTGCCGCGGAGGCTCACTCCTTGCTTCCTCCATCCTTTCCCGCAGGGAAGGAGACCACCACTACCGACCACAATAATCGCGCTTAGTAACCGCTCACACACGCCCGTTTACTCGTCATCGCCGCACTATAACTCGCAAGTTCTATTACCTGTTGCGCGTGCCTCTTGTGCCTCTCTCGCCCACCAAACCCACGCTCCGGTGATAGCTGCTGCTGCCCTTGCTGTTACCTTCCTCCACGCTGCCACGCTTCGGTGATAGCTGCTGCTGCTTCTCCTGCTGCTATGTCCTCGACACTCTCGCGCACAATACACAAAACCGGCGGAAAACAGGGAAAACGGCTTCGCACGTACACTCGCTCTCGACTCTTGCGCGGCTCAGAGGAGAATGCCGGTCGGCGCGCGTTCCTCTCTGCGGGGCCCTATTCTTCCGCGCGCTCGCAGCGCGGCGCGGCAACACTGGCGCGCGCGGCAGTTTTGATTTCGACTATTCGCCCCCCCCCGTTACACACACACTCCACCACAACTACAGCAGTCGCGTTGCTGAGTCAACTAACGACATTTTCATCGTCGCACTCCCCCTCGCTAGGCTTCGTTTCCCTCTAGAAACGTTAGCCGAATCAACCTTAATCTCACGTCTCTCCCCGCTGGGAGAGAAGACCACCACTACCGGCCACCATTTGGCTCGTTCAACACTTCCCGCTGGAAGGGGCCTCACCTACGCGTACCTCTACTCTTCCCCCGGCCACAACTACCGACCACCATCTCAGTCCATACAACTCTTGTGGGCCACACTTCTTGTTAGAAGGGGCCTCACACGCACACCGACCATCACTACTGGTAACCACACGGTTCGGTTACTCTTCCTGCTGGAAGGGCCTCACCTACGCTCGCCCTGCTGCGGGTGAAACGCCTCACGCATCGCGTCAACCACGGTGTCAAGCGCCACGCCCGGCAAGACGCGCAGGCCAGTCACCAGCTCCGCGGCCGCTCGCAGGGTGCCGCCTGGTTCCGCCCGCGCAATCCCGCGATGCGGAGGTAGCGCAACCACCTGCTGCGGAAGCACCCGAGGTGCTCTGGCAGCCGCCTCTCTCTGCGCGCACCACCGCTGCTCAGCGAGGAACTGCTAACGGCGCAGCTCCTCAGCTCGCTCACGCTCAATCCGCAGAGCCTTCCTCCTTCGCCGATCGAGCTCGCGCTCATGCTCGCGCTCATTGGCGAAGTTTCGCTGGAGGAACTCCGCATTCGCCTCTCGGCACCTGGGGCACGTCCGCAGGTCCTCCCCATGGCGACCGCAATTACGGCAGTAGTGCCGCACCTTCGGTCGCGGACACTGCCCCGAGCCGTGGCCTGGCTGCCAGCAGTTGAAACAGTGAAAGGCGGGGGGATCGATCGAGGGATCGATTGGCACTGGCCGCAATCCCCTGAATATGATTCTTCCCAGCCTCACTCGCGCCGGCTCCTGTCGCTGCGCAGCTCGCGGCTCAACGCCTCGTGCCGGCGGTGGCCCTATCGCCCGCTGCTCCATGACAAAGCGAGGACAGTCCCTCGGAGGACCTACCCCCTCGCTTGATGGCGACGACGCCCGCGCCGACACATAATCCTCGCGCTCGAGGTGCCTGTTAGGGTTATAACGGCGCGCCCTGCGCCGCGCACTCCTGGACTGACGTGGAGGAGGCGCGTCAGCAGCCACCTGCGCAACCCGCTCGGTCGCCGGCCGGAACATCGGGATGTCGATGGGGCGGAACTCTGCGTCTGCGCCCTCCCTGTCGCTGTCCCAGTTGTCGTCATCGAGGGTGAACCGCACCATTTCCATGGCCGCTAACATCGGGCGCTCCGCGCTCGGTGAACGAGGAGGGCCGCATGCCACGGGACACTCCAACAGTGCTGGTGGTGCAGGTTCGTCGGTCTCCGTCAACGCCCCCTCGTCCATCATCCGCACCACGTCGTCGTCCGAAGCTCGGGACTCGGGTGCGCTCACGCTCGGGCCAGGGCTTTCCAGCAGGCGCCTTTCTTCCTCCTCCTGCTCCGTCTCGGCCCCCACTGACTCGCGCTCCTGGTCGACGGCTGCCCGCCTCGGCACGACGCATCGCCGCGTCCGCCGCCCGCTGGCGCATCTCCTCGGCTGCTCTCTCTCTTTCTCTTTCGGCTGCGGCGTGGAGCAGAACGCTCGCCTCCTCTTCGCTGATGCGCCTCTCGGCACGGCGCATCGCCGCGTCTGTCGCTCTCTGCCGTCTCGGTTCTCTCTCGGCTTCCTCTCGCTCCTCCTCGACCACCATCTCGAACCAGCTGCGGCGCGGCTCGACTGAGAACGGGGGCCAGTCCTGCTCCTCACGGGGTGGCGGCCTCACGTCGTTCCCTCCTTGCTCTTGGCCTCCACTCTTCTTGGCTTGATTCATGCAAATACAAATAAGTAAGTTCAGGTGTTCACCTTTTTGTCGCCTTCCTAGGAGGAATATACCGCTTTAACTCGGAGACATGCGCTTTCGCGATTCTGTGGTTACCCTCGCCTATGTTTTCTAACATATAGACCGTGGGCGACTTAATTTCGACTACCTTAAGCGGCCCCTCATATTTAGGTGCTGACTTCGCCGAAAACTTGTTAATTCCGCTAGATGACGGATGCGTACGCCGCATAACTAAGTCCCCCTCGCTAAACTGAACGTCGCGCTTACCTTTATTCTACTCTCTAGACTGTTTTTCCCTCGCACTATCTATGTGTCTAGCTACTAAGTCTCGCAACGCATCTAATCGCTTTATTCTGTCAACCCACATCTCCGGAGGCACTTTTAGAACCGGACGTGCTCCTTCAATCTCTCTACGCAGACTTTTAACAGAACGCGGGTGTCTACCGAAATTCAAAAATGCCTGCGACACGCGCGTCGTCGCTTGAACCGCGGTGTTAATCGCGTGCCGTAATTCATGTATGTGCGCATCCCAATTACGATGATCAGCCCCGACAAACGCCGCAATCATCGTTTTAATCGTCCTGTTACTTCTCTCAACTGGATTGGCCTGCGGATGATACGGCGGCGTAGTCACGTGTTTTACCCCGTATTCTTCCAGAACTTTCCGAAGCATTTGATTATCGAACTTGCGCCTATTATCGGTTAATAAATACTCCGGCGTCTCCCATCGAAATAAAATAAAATCTTCTAACGCGCGCGCCACCGATTTTCCGTCTTCAATTGGCTTCAATTCTACCCATCTAGTAAATAAATCCTGAAACACGATTAAATATTTCATTTGACTTTTGCTCAGCGGAAATTCCATCAAGTCTGCGGCCACCACTACCCACGGTCGCTCCACGATTCTACTGCCCATCAGTCCTTGCGTCCCCGTTTGCGCTACCTTGTACCTTTGGCATTGCTCGCACGCTCGCACGAAATTCCTAATATCGTAGTACATTCCCTTCCAATAATACTCGCGCGCTATACGATCGTAAGTTTTCTCTACGCCGAGGTGCCCCGACGAGGGTGCACAATGCGCGTCTGACATAACTCGCTCTCTTACTTCAACAGGCAGCACTAATTTTAACTTCTCCTCGTGGCTTACGATCGGATCCAAGAGCGGATCCTCGCGATACCTATACAATTTTCCCTCGTCCGCTATTCAATCTTTATATTTTAACGGCGTATCTTGCACCTCTTTCAACATACGCAAATACCACGGATCACGTACTTCCTCGAACGCGGCCGCTTCTAACTCGTCCTGCTCATACATTTGCGAGAGCGCATCGGGAAACTGATGCAGCGAGACTTTGCGATGCTTAACGTCAAATTCCCACTGTTGCATTTCCAAGGCCCATCGCGCCAATCGCCCTGACGGCTCCTTTAGATTTCTCAACCACTTAAGCGCGCTATGATCCGTGATCGCTGTAAATTTATATCCCTCTACGTACGGCCTAAACTTCTTAATCGCTCATAATAGCGCGAAACATTCCCTCTCAGTCGTCGAATAATTACGTTCCGCTGGCGTTAACGTTCGGCTCGCGTAAATAATCGGATGCTCTCCGTCTTTGAACATCTGCGCGAGAAGCGCGCCTAGCGCAGAGCCGCTCGCGTCGCACTGTATGATAAACGGTTTGGTAAAGTCTGGTCGCGCGAGGACAGGGGCCTTCGTCAGAGCATCTTTAATATTCTTAAATTCCATCTGCGGCTCCTCTCCCCACTCCCATTTCTGCCCTTGAACGTGAGCTTATTGATCGGTAGCTTCATCTCCGCGTAATTTTCAATAAAACGCGCATACCATCCGGCCATTCCTAAAAAAGTCCTAACGTCGCTAACGTTTCGCGGTGTCGGATAATTCAACACCGGCGCTATTCGTTCCGGATCCGGCCTCAATCCCTCGTGATCCAGCCAATAGCCGAGATAAGTGACACGCGCGCAACAAAACTCGCATTTCTTACGTTGTACGACTAACCCCGCATCCGCAATTCTTCGCAACACTATCTCTAGCCATTTCATGTGATCGTCAAACGTCTCCGTCACTACAATAATATCATCCAAATAGCAAAATACATGTGGCTCACACTCAGGTCCAAAGAGCGCATCAATTAATCTTTGGAAGGTAGCCGGCGCATTTGCCAAACCAAATGGCATTCTTGTACATTGCCACAGTCCGGACCCCGGTAACGCGAAAGCCGTGTACTTCCTACTCGTGCGTTCTAACGGTACCTGATAATACGCCTCTCGCAAATCTACCTTCGATATATACCTCACGTTTCGCAAACTATCCAAAATTGCATCCATATTCGGAATTAAGTACGCGCCCTTTTTCATAGCTTTGTTGACATCGCTCGCTGACGGTTCTATAATCCCTGCTCTAAGCAATTTATCTACTTCGCCCCTCGCGAACTCGAGCATCTTCGGCGACATCCTCCGAGGCTTCTGTCTCACCGGCGCGGCGCCCTGCATGTCGATGTGATGCTCGACTAAATCCGTCACGCCAGGCACATCGGTCTCGAGAGGAAGAAGTCTACCTACGAGTTGCTCTATTAATTCACGCTCGCTAGTCGCACTTTCACTGATGCCCGCGCACTCGGCATAAATGGCTGCTTCCTTGCCCTCTGCTTTTCCCGCAAAAGGCTTCCACGCTCCATCGTTCGACCGCCACGCACCTCTCGCTAGCCTCGCGTCAATGTCGAACTCTTTGCAAAAGTCCATGCCGAGGATCAAATCATGATCTAATTCA
The DNA here is from genome assembly GCA_036365515.1 of Torymus aiolomorphi. NCBI lineage: Eukaryota > Metazoa > Arthropoda > Insecta > Hymenoptera > Torymidae > Torymus > Torymus aiolomorphi. Next base: position 247,477,213 of record CM070874.1, read on the forward strand.
GGCACTACTTTCACACTAATCACTTTCGGCTCCCCATTAACTTCAAGCATTAGATCGAGCAAGCCTATCACCGGCGTTATTTTCCCATCTACTGATCTAATTACCGAATTATATTCCTTCAATCTATTCTTAGCAATCTCAGCTACGCGCGGCCCCGCGAGCGACAAAGTAGCCCCCGGATCGAACAACGCTTTGTACTCTCGTCAGCCTAACACGACTGAAAAATAGTACCGATTGTCGACTCTCATACCCGCGACGGCACTATCGTCTACCTGCCCGTCCTCGACACACTCATCATGATTTTCGCTACTGCTCGCTAGGCCTCCACTACCGGCTCTGATACGCTCTTTGCTATCACACTCCTCACGTAGCTCTCGTATCAATTCTTCCGCAGCCGCCTCCAGCTGCTTATCCAGCTCTGGATCGATCTCGCAATCATCTACCCGCGGCGTCGCCTGCCCCGACTGCACGGTCTCACACTCTCGTCGCTCGTACGCCTCACTCTCAGTTTTACTCGCGTCCACTATCATCGATTTCTCGCATACTAATGTCTTCCTCTTGCTATTAGTATCCCGCGTTACTATCGCGCTAGCCTCCACGCCGGGCTGCTGGTCACCGCGCACATTCTCTCCCGATGCTACACTCTTACTCGTCGCCTCAAGTAGTCGCCTCGAGTCAGCACCGCTCGGCTGACGTTCGCGCGCATTCGGATTTCGCATTTTATTCTCCTCTTATGCGTCTCCTCCCTATCACTCTCCTTCTCGCTTCATTCTTTCGTGCTCACGTTAACGAATTTTGCATTATTATTCATCTCATAATGATTGCATTAAATAAGGCAGATCTATCTCCACACTAACGGCCCTCGCGATCAATACTTCATTAGGGCTGGGAGCGAGCTTTATTTTTGCCCCGCGCCCTGTGCGTTTCCCGACGGCAATCGAGGTGCACAACGCGCGCACGTTTGCTCTGTCACCCCCGGAGAACCACATTTAGTGCAAACAAGATTAGCTCGCTGCGGACAGTCCCTCACCACATGTCCATGCTCTCTGCGCCAATAAAAAATCACATACGGACACTCAGATGCCCGGTGTCCCACTGACTGGCATGCAAAGCAAGGCCCCACAAATTTCGATCTCGGGCTGCCTTGACCCTTACGAGCATTTTCCTCTCGAGCCTGATCCGGCTTGCCAGCACGATCCTCATAACGCTGATTTCGCCCGTCTCGCGGCCTATTACCTGCCTCTATTCGCACTATGAGTCTGCTGCGCGGCCGTGTTTGACGTGCTGGCGCTGACCGTCGGGTCCTCCGTGGATACGCGAATTCTCTCGGCGGCGCATTTCCTCTCACCACTGCCGTATACGTCTCCCCGCGCGTGCCGCCTTGATTCACCGAACCAGGTGCCCCCTGCTGCGTAGCCGATACTTCCACTACTTCAATCGCACTAACCTCTCCTCCACTACCCTTCCCTTCATTCCTCCTCGCTTTACGCCCTACTTTCGAACTCCCCCTGGTTCGTTTAATGCTGCTACTGCCGGTGCTCTCTCTTCCTCCGCGGCAGCCACTTTCGTACGCCCTTGAGCCCCGGTAAACGCTGCACTTGGTACATGCATCTTATCGGCCGGTGGCGGAGGAACATAGCGTCCATCGATCGCTTTCTGTTTCTCAAAACGCTTGCCGTATCTTTGAATGTCGTCGAGCGTGTCCACTACCTTATCTGACATAGCACGATGATACTCGGGCAGTAAATTACGGTATGCTAAATCAACTTGTTCGTCAGCGCTAGGCAGTTTCTTGAAACGCGCTACTATATAACGGAAATTCAACAAGAAACTCTCCGCTTTCTCGCCCTTTCCTTGTGTTCGCCGGCGTAAGTCATCGTACAAGTCCTGTTGGTCGTACTCGCCCACATACCTTTGCTTGAACATCTTTTCGAACACCCTCCATGACCGCGCGCGTTTCCTCTCCATCCTAAACCACCGCGCAGCCTCACCCTTAAATGCGCACGACAATGCGCTTAAAAATCCTTCGTCACTCATATTTCCCTCCATTCTACAATCATTCAGTTGCTCGAGAAATTCTTCCGCGGCGCTCCTCGACTCACAACCACTAAATTTCATGCCCCAGCTTCTGATTAATTTGCCCGCGCGAATTCCCTCCTCTGCTCGGTTATCTCGGCCCTTACGACGCCCTCGCACGTCATCTTCGCCCTTCGCCGAGTACCGTGGCGTACTTGAGTCCCTCTCCTTACGCCGCGCTTCATTCCCTCGTCTCTTGGCTCCACTAGACCTCCTCCTACGCAGTCTAGAACCATCATATCCGCTGCTCGACTCAGACCCGGAGCCTGATCCTGATTCCGGCGTCAAAGTTCGCTTCTGGCGCATCCTCCGCATGCCCTCCTTCCGCGAACTTATCCTCACCTCGCTTCCACTAGTAGATGTCAACCCTTTCGAATCGCGTGACTCTAAATGCTGCCGTAGCGGTTCCGATAATTCGCGTTTCCTAGCTACATCTCGTGCCGCGGCCTCCAATCGCTCTCTAGCTAACCGCTCGCTCTTAAACTCTTGCACTCTCCTCCTTCCCCTCCACTGCTGCTGCTTCTCCCGTAAATGCCGTAAAACTCCGGCGTCCTCATCACTATCCTCCTCCAGTTCCCTGTACCTACTTGACGTTACGCTCGCTGCACGGATCTCGTCAAGGTTTTGCGCTGGGGTGTACCAACGCTGACGCGGGTTACCTTGTGCAGCTATAGCAGGTCGAGGTAGTTTCGTTCGCGTTTTATCTCGCTGCACGTCGGTCGCATCTCTTGCGTCGCGTATCTCTTGCACATAATGCTTGGAGTAATACGCCCACTGATCGCGCCCCCCCATATGCGCACGAAGGTTTTGCCCCAAGACCACGCGCGCGGGCTGCTGCCCCGGAAAAGCGAGCGCGCTACCTCCGCCGTCGTCCTCGTGCCTGTCATTGGCGTTGTCATAGTTGCTGTCAATGACGCGCTCGCCGCAACCGTGGTCACCGATTTTGTTACGATCGGCGTGGCTGTCGTCGCGGACACCGCCGGTGCATGCACCTGCACCTCCTCCGGTGATAGTGCTATTAAATTTTGTCGCGATTCCTTATTTCGCGGCGAAACATCACCCCTCTGCCGCACGCCTTCCACGCGACCGTCTTGCTCTCGCTCAGACTCGGCTCGACGACGTCACGAATCTTCCTCAACCTCCTCCTCCGTGTCCACCACTAATCCCTCATCCCACGGATTACCAGGTTACCAGGAGTACCAGGAGTACCAGGGAATGTCGCTGTTCTCTGGCTCTAACTCCCTAAATACTGCTCGTAGTAGTCGCTCACGCAAACTAACTTCCGGTCCATCCGTCGCGCATCCGCGACACTCCAATCGGCGACACTCCAAACTCTCGTGCGAACTCAACAGAGAGCGCATCATCTCTCTATGTCGTTCCATGGCCGCGATCGATTGCTTATTACCTAGCAAAGGAAGAACGCACGCTCCGAATACTCGAAACAAAATCAAAACTCAAATACAAAATCGGAATTTAATTGAGAACAAAACGAAACTAAACTTCAAAATGAAAATGAAAATGAAAATTCATTCAACACGCGCTCAAATTCCCTCCCAAAAGAACTTATTCGAATCCGCGTTCCTCTCCGTAATGTACTGTTTCGCAATTCGCAAAAACATTCAGCGCGCCTCGATTCCGCGAAATACTCAGCGCAACGAACGCTCGCTTCTCGGAACAAGCGGCGCGCCGCGACGCGCGCTACAGGAACGCCGAGGCGAGAGACTTACGTCTCCCGTGCTCTTCTCTACACTTCGCTCACCCACACTCACTCATTACGCAGTTCACTTCTCCACAATTTACTTCACTTCACGTTTACCGAAAACGAGCCCCACGTTGGGCCGCCATTTATGACACGATACTATTTTCACGCACACACACTATTTGTGCGCCCCGAAGTACCACGTACAATCTAATTACCTAAATACGCGCCGAATTTTTAAGGCGCCCGGCGCGAAAAACCCACTCACATACACACACACAATCACTCTGCCCGGCTTTTGACTCTCGCTCTCATTGCGGGGAAGTTCGCGCTTTCATGCCGTCTCGGGGACGACGGCGGCCACAACTCTCCGCGCGCAGCCTCTACGCGGCACGCTGCCGTGGAAGCTCACTCCTTGCTCCCTCCGTCGTTCCCCGCAGGGAAGGAGACCACCACTACTGACCACAATAATCGCGCTCAGTAACCGCTCGCACACGCCCGTTTACTCGTCATCGCCGCACTATAACTCGCAAGTTCTATTACCTGTTGCGCGTGTCTCTTGTGCCTCTCTCGGCCACCAAACCCACGCTCCGGTGATAGCTGCTGCTGCCCTTGCTGCTACCTTCCTCCACGCTGCCACGCTCCGGTGATAGCTGCTGCTGTTTCTCCTGATGCTATGTCCTCGACACTCTCGCGCACAATACACAAAATCGGCGGAAACAGGGAAAACGGCTTCGCACGTGCACTCGCTCTCGACTCTTGCGCGGCTCAGAGGAGAATGCCGGCCAGCGCGCGTCTCTCTCTGCGGGGCCCCGTTTTTCCGCGCGCTCGCGGCGCGGCGCGGCAATACTGGCGCGCGCAGCAGTTTTGATTTAGACTATTCGCCCCCCCCGTTATACACACACTCCACCACACTACAGCAATCACGCTACTGAGTCAACTAGCGACATTTTCATCGTCGCAATGAAACGGAAGATAGCGCGAACGACGAGTACAAGAAAAAGTATTTAACTGCAAGACGTAAAGTTTCTTGTATGTGTGCAACGTTGGGAGGTGATAGTTCCAGGAATTCGGTCGGTGTTCCAACTGCTGGAAATACCGGTGCTGTGCATACGGAGCGAAAGAAGTTTCAGCTACCAAACATCGAAATTGTCAAGTTTTCTGGGAACGTCAAGGACTGGCTACAATTTTGGAATCCATTTCGGAAGGTTGATGAAGACAAAAGTGTAGATGATGAAGATAAGTTTCAGCAATTGCTCCAGTCAATAGAGAGCGGGTCACGCGCATATGACTTAGTAAATAGCTTCCCGCCAACTAGGGAAAATTACCCGAAGGCAATAGAAAGTCTCAAGAATAGATTTGGTAAACATGAACTTCAAGTGGAGGTTTATGTGAGAGAAGTTTTAGGTTTAGTTTTGCATAATGCTTTAAGTGGACGAGAAAAGCTGAACCTCGCTACGCTTTATGATAAGCTGGAAACGCATATGCATGCACTCGAGACGCTCGGTGTAACCTCTAAGAACCTCTTATTTTCGCTGTTCGAGTCGTCGATACCAGAAGAAACTCTACGTGCGTGGCAATGATCGTCAACGATAGATGGCGTTAATGACTTAGAAAAACACTTGACAGCTCTCTTGAAATTGTTGAGTATTGAAGTTGAGAATGAAGAGCGAATTCGTATGGCAATAGGTGGATTTACGATACACAGTGATAGTGACAAAACAAAGCGGGCCAAAACAAAAGCTACGTCTTCAACGGCTGATGTACTGACCGCAGTGGGGTTATTTGCAAAAATGGAAAATTCGTCTAAATTTGCATTTTGTGAAAGCAATAAACATAATAACAGTGACTGTGATAAAACAAAGAAACTCTCGTTAGATGAGCAACGTAAAATCGCTAAAGACGCCAATTGCTGCTTTAATTGTTTAAAGCCTGGACATAGTTATAAGAAGTGTAGAACCAAAATTGAAATGCGCATGGTGTAGCCGTAGACACGTTTTGCTAATGTGTCCCAATAATGGGAAATCTGAAGTTAGCAGTGTCGATAAGGCAGGAAATACTATCGCTACGCCGGGTGAAACAGAACACAGCCCTACCAGTCTTACGCACACAGCGATGACGAATGTATATCTGCAGACACTACGCGTGAATATAATCAATGGACAAACGGAGTGTATAATGCGTGCGTTTATTGACAGTGGCTCACAGCGTTCGTACATCACTAATGATGTTGCTGAAAAAATGAACTACGATTCGGTTGACTCGCGAGAAATAAGTCACTCGCTTTTTGGAGGTGTAAAATCTTCACCGATGAAATGCAATGTGTATACCGTCCATTTAAGAAGTGTACAAGGTGATTATGCGTGCAACTTCAAAGTTATGGACCAGCGCGTTATTTGTGGAGCTCTCCCCGTTATGCAATCTGCTGACTGTTTGAATGAACTTAAATCAAAGAATATTGTATTGCGTGATAACAGGGCTGGTGTTGAGCCGATTAATCTTCTCATTGGCGCAGACATAGCGGGAAAGCTACTTACGGACCGCATATATAACCTCAAAAGTGGATTGACTGCTACAGAGACGCATCTAGGTTGGACTGTAATGGGTAAGGATGAATCTGCAGCCCCATGCAAAGATGATGTATTGTTTCTTAACATGCTAGCACTCGAAAACTCTACTGTTTCAAATTTGTGGCAATTGGATATATTAGGTATTGAAGATCCAATAAAAAAGAAGTCCAAACAAGAAAGACAATTGCATGCAAAAGAAAGATTCATGGAAACCACATACTTTAATGAAGAAGGCAGATATGAAGTAAAGTTACCCTGGCTTCCAGATCATGCACCTCTTTCTTCGAATAAACTTTTGGCAACTAAAAGACTAGAAAATACTCTCAGAAGTCTGAATAAAAATCAGATTTATGACGCATATAATGAGGTATTTGTTGAGTGGGAACGGGAAGGTATTATCGAGATGGTGCCTGCTAACGGGGAAGATGCTGTCCCCCATTATTTACTGCATCGCCCTGTCGTGAAGTTGAGTGGTGATACAACGAAGATTCGTCCAGTATTCGATGCTTCAGCTCGGGCAGCTAACGTCCCTTCTCTCAATCTGTGCTTAGAGACCGGGCCGAACCTAATCGAGCTCATTCTCTCCATTCTGTTGAGATTTAGAGAGAAACAAATAGGAGTAATATCGGATATTAGGAGAGCCTTCCTGCAAATAAGCATAACCCCAGAAGAACGTGATTTTTTTGTGGAAACGCAAAGGAGAGCTGATAACCTTTCGTCATAAAAGAGTAGTGTTTGGAGTGACGTGTAGCCCCTTTTTGTTAGGTGCTACTATTGAACTGCATTTAAAGAATGTTTTAAATGGTTTTATTAATGTTTCAGTTAGCCCAGGTACGCTTCAAAAGATGGCTGAATGTTTCTACTCAGACAACTGTGTAAATAGCGTCGACTCCGAGGAAGATTTGTTATTATTCATGGATGAGGCAACCCGAGTCATGCAAACAGCTGGTTTTGATTTGAGGCAATGGGAGTATACGAATGACGGGTAAACTGATAAAACCACTGTTCTAGATGTTGTTTGCAATAAGAAAAATGACTCCTTGAATGTCAATTTGATTTTAATTTTGAGCCTCTTACCAAGAGAGTTATGCTGTCTATTGCGCAATGCGTATTTGATCCCATTGGTTTTACATGTCCAGTGATGCTGTATCCAAAATTATTGATTCAACAATCTTGGAAAGAAAATATTGATTGGGATGAAGAGCTTAATTCTGCAACAAGGATCGAATTCTTAAAATGGCTAAATGATTTACATATTTTGGAGAATGTGAAAATTCCAAGAAGAATAGGTAACGTAAATGATAATAGTACTATAAGTTTTAAAGCATTTTCAGATGCAAGCTGTTTATTCGTGTGGAAAACAGTATTAATGATGTGAAAGTATAGTTGAACAGTATTAATGCTGTGAAAGTATAGTTGATAGGCGCTAAGACACGTGTAGCCCTTACAAAAGATGTAACTATACCACGACTCGAGTTACTAGCTGCTACAATCACTGCACGTTTGGCTAACTCGCTAATTGCCCCTTTGCAATATGAAAATGCTGAAGTAGTATACTGGACGGATTCGAATACAGTCTTATCTTGGATTAATCGCGAGGCGCAATGGGCCATCTTTGTTTGGAATAGAATACAAGAAATAAAAGCTTTAACAAAGAAAGCAATCTGGCGCTACGTGCTTGGCGTTCAAAATCCGGCGGATTTGCCTTCAAGAGGCTGCACCGCCTCCCAACTTCTAACTTCCCGATAGTGCGAGGGACCAGCGTGGTTGAGGTTACCTCGTAGTGAATTTTATTAGACCCGTCGCATTCCATTGTAGAGCTTATTATAAGAGGAGAGCATTATAGATTAGGGCATGCCGGTACACAAACAGTACTTTGTAAACTTTGTGAGAAATTTTGGGTTCTTACACCGCGTCGTAGAATACGAGCCGTGTTGTCTAAGTGCATGAGATGTAAGCGTTACGAAGTTAAACGCATGGAGGCTGTATCAATAACATTACCTGTGGAGCGTGTAAGAGATGCCGCGAAAACGTAGAGTTAGCTAGGGTTAAGCCGTTCGACTGTGCGCATCCATCAGATGTATTGTCTTAAAACTTTATTACAATATAGATCTCAATTATATCAGCAGTCTAAGTGTTTTTATTTGAGTACATCCGAAATATTTCTGCCCATCACGCGCAAAAGAATTCTGCGAAAATTTAACAATGCTTTTCTTCTAAAGAAAAAGCTCTTAAATATTGGACAATGACAGTAAGTGACTTTTTTTTCCTACATCAAAAAAACTCATAATGTCCACAATTTTTCTCTTTTTGTAATTTTTCGTAAAAAAGTCTTCCTCTACCCATAAGTTGGACGCTTTTTTTATTTCTCTATTGAGAAATGAACATTTTCTTTTTTGGTTCAGTCATGTGCTATGTAAAGAACTCGATATATAGTCTTTTAAATCTAAAATTTTGAAGTTCCCGAAAAATTAAAAGTTTCTGGAGTTTGCTCATAAATTTGAGCAACATAAAAGCCCACAGATTTATTTAATAACAAGTTATTTCACAAATATCGGATGTTTCTTTCTCTATGCTAATTTCCATTATTCATTTGATAATTTTTAACGCTATGTTTAGTCGCACAAAAATCACGTAATTTACGTCGATTAACGTGGATATAAGAGTAGTTTACGGGAATATAACCGCAAATTTTCCAGCAGCGTTAGAGATACGTAAATTTTCCGAGTCACGGTACAGGCACGTAAATACTTTCAAGTACTCTTATAGATACGTAAAAGCTTATAAAAACGTGACAATTAGTTTAAATGTACGTATATCCTAGTAAAAGTAAAAGCTTAAAGACCCGTACACATTGGTACTGGCACCGGCTTACAGAAACGTAAAAGCTTCAAGACCCGTACACATTGGTATTGGAACCGGCTTACGGAAACGTAAAATCTTGAAGACCCGTACACACTCGGCACTGGCACAGGCTTAAAGACACGTAAAATCTAAAAGACAAGTAAGAAACAGGGAGGGCTGGCTTACGGGCACTCAATGGGCCTTAGAGACTCGTAAAATCTAAAAGACACGTAAGTACCAGGGGAGGCTGGCGTACAAACACGCGATGGGCATAGAGACACGTAAAACCTAAGATACACCTAAAAAGCAGGTGGGGCTAACTTACAGACACGCGATGGGCTTAGGACACGTAGAATCTAATATACACGTAAAAAGCAGTTGGGGATGGCTTACCGGCACGCGATGGGCTTAGGGACACGTAAAATCTAATATACACGAAAAAACCAGGTGGGGCTGGCTTACGGACACGTGAAGGGCTTAGGGACACATAAAAGGCAGGTGAGACTGGCTTACGGCCACGCCATGAGCTTAGGGACATGTAAAATCTAAATTACACGTAAAAAGGAGGTGGGGCTGTCTTAAGGGCAGGCGATGGGCTTTGGGATATGAAAAATCTAATATACACGTAAAAAGCAGGTAGGGCTGGCTTACGGGTACGCGATGGGCTCAGGGACACGTAAAATCTAATGTACTCGTAAGGAGCAAGGGAGGCTGGCTTACGGGCACGCGAAAGGGTTACAGACACGTAAAATTTAAAAGAAGGTAAGAAATAGGGGAGGCTGATATACGAGTACGTGATGGGCATAGAGACACGTGCAACCTAAAATACACGTAAGAAGAAGGTGAGACTGGCTTACGCGAACGCCAAGGGCTTAGAGACACGTAAATTCTAAAATACATGTAAAATGTCGGGGCAGATTCGCTTACGGGCACGCGATGGGTTTAGAGACATGTAAAATCTAAAAGACATGTAAGGAGCAAGGGAAGCTGGCTTACGGGCATGCGAAGGGCTTAAAGACATGTAAATTCTAAAATACACGTTAAAAGGCGGGGCAGATTGGGTTACGGGCACGCGAAGAGCTTACAGACACTTAAAATCTAAAATACACATTAAAAGGCGGGGCAGATTAGGTTACGGGGACGCGAAGGGCTTAGAGACTCGTAAATTCTAAAATACACGTGAAAAAGTGGTGTAGATTGGCTTACGGGCACGCGAAGGGCTCAGAGACACGTAAATTCTAAATTACACGTGAAAAGGCGGGGTATATCGACTTACGGGCACGCGATGGGTTTAGAGACATGTAAAATCTAAAAAATATGTAAGGAGCAGGGAAGCTGGCTTACGGGCACGCGAAGGGCTTAGAGACATGTAAATTCTAAAATACAGGTTAAAAGGCGGGGCAGATTGGGTTACGGGCACGCGAAGAGCTTACAGTCACGTAAAATCTAAAATACACGTTAAAAGGCGGGGCAGATTGGGTTACGGGGACGCGATGGGCATAGAGGACACGTAAAATCTAAATTACACGTAAAATCTAAATTACACGTAAAAAGAAGGTGGGGTTGGCTTAAGGGCACGCGATGAGCTTTGGGACACGAAAAATCTAATATACACGTAAAAAGCAGTTGGTGCTGGCTTACTGGCACGCAATGAGCTTAGGGACACGTAAAATCTAATATACACGTAAAAATCAGGTGGGGCTGGCTCATAGACTTATAGAGATAGACTGCGCGCTCCAGTGTAAAGCGCTGAAGCCGGGCAAGAGAGAGAGGGCAATAGCTGTGGTCATGCTCTCTCTCTTTCTAATGGGCGCTTGGTGGGGGGAGAGTGTTCCCCTCAACGCCCTTTCCTCTTCTGCCATCATCTTTTCCCCTCTGCCCCTACCACTGTAGGTGTGCGAGAGAGATAGCATGACCACGCGCCGCCATCATGGGCTTCACGCAGCCCGTAAGAGCGCGCAGTCTATGTTTATAAGTCTATGGGCTGGCTTACGGACACGCGATAGGCTTAGGGATACCTGAAATCTGATATAGACGTAAAAAGTAGGTGGGGCTGGCTTACCGGCACGCGATGGACTTAGTGACAGGCTTATGGACACGCGATAGGCTTAGGGACACATAAAAGGCAGGTGGGACTGGGTTATGGGCACGCCATGGGCATAGAGACACGTAAAACCTAAAATACCCGTAAGAAACAGGTGAGGCTGGCTTATGGGCACGCCAAGGGCTTAGAGAAACGTAAATTCTTAAATACAGGTAAAATGGCGGGGCAGATCGGCTTACGAGCGCGCGACGGGCTTAGAGACTCGTAAAATCTTAAAGGCACGTAAGGAGACAGGAAGTCTGGCTTACGGGCACGCAAAGGGGTTATAGATACGTAAAATCTAAAAGACACGTAAGAAGCAGGTGAGGCTGGCTTACGGGCACGCGAAGAGCTTAGAGACACGTAAATTTTAAAATAGACATAAGGAGCAGGTGAGGCTGGCTTACGTGCACGCCATGGACTTAGGGACACGTAAGATCTAAAATTCGCGATAAACATGTGACTAATTGAATCGCTTGATTTCGACGAAATCATGCCATTATTGTGCCATTATGCATTTATTGACCTATTTCCGACGCGATTATCGACGCGGAAAATGGAAACGATGCTAGCGGTATCTACATTTACAAATTTAAGATACGTGTGGCAGTCATGTATCGATCGTAGATACACGTAAAAGCATTAAGTACCTTTGGTACCCTCGACAAGTCGTGTAAACCCGCAAAGTTTTACAGATACGTATCTAAACAATCAAACTATAACAGGAACATTAAAAATCAATTTATATTGTTGAACGCAATAAGAGTGGGCGCGCACTACTGCCCTACTGAAAAGAATCACGCGATTATCGCGCTATTTTTGTTGCTTAATGCTTTTGAAATATTTTAAAAAATCAGAGAAGCTTGCTATACTGGTATGGCCAGTCACGAATTCGTGAGTCACCGATCTCGGTATGGGCTGCTGTTGTCTGTGTTTACATAAACATTGTAATTAATGTATGTTTAAGTACATCTAATCTCTTTGTTTATGTTTGTTTACATAACATACATACATCTTTATTTACAGAATATGAGATTTATTGAGGTAAGATAATGTAACACAATGATGCGCGCTACTCTGACAAAAAGAGAAAAGTAACTAAGGAAAAGAATGCCTTGACGACCACTAAGAGAAAAGAACAAACGAGGGTGAGCGGTAGCTGCTTAGCCAAGCGTCGGAGTCGTGCGACGGTTGAACAGAAAATTATCACTCCATTCCAGTCCCGTAGATGCCCCAGTTCCGCGTGCGGCGCCCTCTATTGGGCACACGCCAGTTTAAAATCTTCACGCGCTGATTCCAACACGTTGAATATCACACTGATAGAGCGATGTATCTCAGCGCGAAGTTAAAGAGCGATTTATATCGGCGTAAGGGTGAAGAACGACGTATCTCGGCGTGAGGATGAAGAAGGACGTATTTCGTCGTATACTGGCCAGCGGCCGCGTGATAGAGCACCGACATACGTCGGTCTTCATCCTTGCGCCGATATAGGTCGTTCTTCATCCCCGGAGCCAGATACGTCATACTTCATTCTCGCGCCGAGATACGTCGTTCTTCATCCTCGCACCGAGATACGTCGTTCTTCATCTTCGCGCCGAGATACGTTCTTCTTCCGCTCAGCCGTCGATATGCTCTCATTCTATCCCGTATTATACTCTGCACCGTGCTTGGAGAGTTGACGTAAAATGCCTCACATATTCTCCACCCGGACTAGCTCAGGCGATAGAATATGTACACAAGTCTCATTTCGATAGACAAAGAGGTAAGAAGGAACGAACTAACAAACGAGTGAACGATCGAACGAACGAATGAGTTGTCAACTGAAGAAGTAATACTGGTGTTGAGTATCATTCGAGATAAGCAAAAGGTCTGAAATAAAGAGCAAACGAATTTGGCACCATATTAGAATGGTGTGGTGTAAGGGAAATTTCGAATCAATTTAATTTTATATATTAATCATTTTTTTATTTATTTAATATTACAGAATACTATTCTTCTATGTCCCCTTCCCTGCTACCGAACTCACTGCTCTGATGGTCGTAGTCGTCGTCGGATGACGATCACAAGTCGTCATCGGATGAGGAGAGCTACACGATCTCGGGAGAGGGGGATTTTCTTCGACCAAGGTAGTCATGATGGAGATTCTCCACGTATTCGAGAACTATCACCAGCAAAGCCTCAGCCCTCGCATACCAGATAGCCGAGATCAAGAGATTCGTAAAGGCATATCGCGCAATTGCTTCTGCTGCCGACACGGAACTCTAACCTGTTACTATGTAACAGAGAGAAAGAGATATAAGTTTTACCTAATACAATACTATTTTCACATCTGCAGATCAAGGGAAGAAGCTACTCATACATACGCATACATGCAAGCAACAGGGATAGCGTAAGAGAAAGAGAGAGACAGAGAGAGAGGGAGAGAGAGAGAGGGAGAGAGCATCTACCAATGCACGAGTTAATGGGTCACTCATCTCTTATATACTAATCGTAGATAACTCCTGCGACTTGCGAGTTTACCAGATTTCCTTGATTTGTCGATACGCCACCTAGCGGAGAACATTGATAACATGTGACATATATGTATATATATATATATAAGAAGAAAGTGTGGAGGGTACGGATGAAGAAGATGAGGAATGCTCGATTAAAGTAGGTAAGAAGGGCCGTTCTAACTGTGCCCCCAACATCTCCAAATCTTCCAAATAATAACGTGCCGCAATCCACTGAATCCACCCTACTTCAGCTGTGGAACCACCATCTATATGTAACAGAAATAAAGAAATATAAGCTTTACGTGATACCCTGAGATGTCATTTTCACAACGGCAGATCGAGTAAAGCAGCAACAGTTCGGGCATAAGCACACATGCACGCCACATAGACAGATTGAGTAAGAGAGAGAGAGAGAGAGAGAGTGAGAGAGACAGACGAGATCTATGATGCACGAGTTAATAGGCAACACACACACACACATGCACGCCATATAGACAGATTGAGTAAGAGAGAGAGAGAGAGTGAGAGAGACAGACAAGATCTATCGATGCACGAGTTAATAGGCAACACACACACACATACACACACACACACACACATGGGATATTTCACATGGACTCAGCAGCTCAACATTTTAAAATCGCTTAGGTTTGGCAAGTTAACAGTTTTTGGTGAAAAAGACATGTTTCTATATTTTTAAACCTATATTTTAATACCTACAAAAGTTATTCTACATGAAAAATTATTATTTTTTGCAATTTTTGGTGAAAACTCAACGTTTGTCATTTTTTTACTCAAAATCCTGAAACTTTTTGTATAGCACATTGATTGGAAGAAAGGTTGCATTTTACTTGTAGAATGTGGCCATATTTATTTTATGACTCATTTTGAAAGTCTCTGATTGGTTGCTTCTCAGTATACCTTAATCTAAAAAAGAAAAAAATTGTGCGGCAGTGTATACGATTGAACGTTTACGCGAATTTATATTATGAGGGTTTGTCAGCGAGAAGAAATAAATTGAAATTTATGAGTTTTGTACCAACCGTTCCCAAAGGTAAGGTTGATGCAAAAATATGATGTGAGCGTGAAATGTATTTTTGAGCACGTAAGCAAAGTGGTGCAGTAAATAATGGGAGAGCTTCTCGTATTATTGGCAAAAGCAAATGTAATAGCATTTGGGCAATAAGCAAAGCAAAGTGTAAGTGTAAGTAAAGCAATGTATAAGTGTAGGCAAAGCCAAATAATGATTGGCGAGTAGTGGTGTGTAGTAGTGTAGGCAAATAACATCGTAATAATGGGTAGCCCGAGTGCGTATCACAAGCCTCTATATGTACACTCGGAATGATGTTTTAAGTAGCGCGTTGGTGCTTGCCTGGCGCTCGCCATCTAGCGGCACGCTTGGATACTACAATCCCGAACAGGCAGAATATTTTTTGTTCGACAAAATTTGTTCTGATTCTTTATTACAAATCCTTGAAAAGGAGCCTTGGATCGAGATTGGCAAACTCTCCTAAAAAAAGTTATGTATTTTTTAAATATCAATTGAAACCAATAATTTGTATTCTCAACAACCGGGTGAATTTCAGAACTTAATATTATTCATACATCTCATGTCATGGTTCTTGTCACTGAATTTTGTCAATGTATAAAAAATACATTAATTTTCAACGGTATTTTCAACTGAACAGGCTTATAATAACATTTATATTTACTTTCCTGAATTTTCAATGGAAGCCGCTTACACTGCTAATACACTCTATTCGCATTCTTCATATCTACTCAAAATTAAATTTAATAAGTAATCTATTATTATGTGTGTAAAATCTGAAGATAAATTACTATAAAGAAGTTCAAATCAAAGTAGATGACAGACAATTTAGCACTTGTATATTCCAATACACAGACAAATACTTCTTACTCTATCATTTTTAAATAAAATATGGTTTTTTTATTAAGACTTCTCTTCATAAAATTTCAGAAACTATGTAATCTGTAATCATGTAAATCATTAGCATCCACTATTTAATTATTTAATTTTAGGCTTACACTGAAATCATGCTCCAAAATTAGGTCCAAGGAAATTTATTATTAACCCTGTCGTAAATTTTAAACGTTAAGGTGGCTCATACGATTTCTTATAAAAAAGCAGATACATCTTAAACTTAACAAATATGTTCTTTAGACATTAAACTTTCGATCTGTACTAAGAAAATTGTAGGTCAACGACCAAATTCTCGAAAAAACTGAGTTTATAAATAGGTACGTTTAACACATAACCTTATGGGAATGAACAGTTTATTGCTTCGTAGTAACTTGTAAAAAAGCAGTTTTTAATGTACAATATATGAAATTAAAGATTTTTTTGTGAAGAATCTAATGATATCATCAGAATTATAGGTTAACGACCAAACAAAAAAGATATTAACAATAAACGTTACAAATGTGCTACTGCGCATGCGCACTGCGACCAGTCATATAAATGTAGCGACAAATTAGCAAAGTTTTTACTCATTTATAAAATCTTTTTTTTGTTTGAACATTTAGAAGTTATTTACAATAAATTTGCGTAAAATACGTTAACTTAATTTGGCAATAATAAAGAAGCCCCTTGCGGGGCCCCGACTTGATACGGCACCAAACGCATGAGCCACCTTAATAACAGTTAATAACTGTTAAAAATTATTTATAACTATTTAGAACTGTTTAAAACTGTTTATAAGTGTTACAAAATGTATGATTTAATACTTTGCAACAGTAATTATATTACTTTGTAACAGTTTCAAACAGTTTTTAATAGTTTTAAACACTTTCAGTTTCAAATAATTTAAAATTTCATATATTTCAGAAAAAATTAATAATTGATAAATTATTATTATTATTATTATTAACAATTAATAATTATTTAATAGCCTCATTATTATAATCATGAGAATCAAGGAGCGCGGGAGCACTCCGAAGGCAAGTAACAGTCAAACGATGCAGAAGAAGCCTAAGGAGTGTTTAATTATACTTATAGTAATAATTAATTATTACTATGTTAATAATAATAATTAATAAATATTTAAAAGTTATTAAATAATTTAATAACTCTTACAACCTGTTAAAAACTGTTGAAAAATGTTACAAACAGTTACAAACGATTAATAACGTCCAAAATCCTACATTTTGTAACATTTTTAAACAGTTTATAACTCTTTATAACAGTTTTTAACATTTTTGAACAAAAATATTTCCGCTAGGGAGCATGTTTAAAAATTAGGGTACTTGACAGAAAGATAATGCATTTAACATGAACAATTTAAAGTTTTGCTTAATTACTCTGTTTTAAAAGATATAACAACATGATAGGTATAATTTTTATTATTACATAAAGCGTAAGGTAAAGGGCCCGATTATTGAACAATTTTCGGTCACTTTTTTTTAAACTGATCAATTGAGTATCTTAAAACTATCAAATATATTTAATATTACATATCATTCGATCGGCAAACTCTTCAAGAATGATAATCCATTTTCATAATTTGAATTAGTACAAAATTATTTGACCTATTAAAGAAATAGTGATGAAAGGTTTAGTCCGTATAATGAAACACTGTTTTTTTGACCGGTACCCCTGTTCCATAAAATATGTATTATGAAACATAATTAAATTACAATTTTCTTTATTTTTCATGTTATTTTTGGCATAAAATTTGTTGTTACACTTTAAGATACTTGTAATAATGTAAATGTGAAAAGATCTAATATGTATATGTCTTTAAAGTTATTTAAAAGTACTTATAAAATGCATGGTTGAAATATGTAACATTCTCTTTATATTGGTCTTATAAAGCGAAAGTTTAATGCTTTTAATTGGATATACTATGAATAAATCTACACACACTGTGTGCAGACCTACTTTATATTTATTTATAAGCCAAATAATTGATATCTATTACTTGTACCGACATTAAATATTCACATTAGTAGCTCAGATGTAGCGTATTGGTAGGTTAAGACAGGATTTGTAGGTTAGGTTTTCATATTTATAATTAGTATTTTTAGTTAAGTTAAAAGTACAAATAACTTAAATATAAATAAAAAACAATATTTAAAGAAGATTGTATACAGTATTGACTTAAAATAAGTTGTTGATTTTTTAATAAAGGCTTTTTAATACTGTTTCATAATAAGGACCTGCAGTGAGTTTGTGTACCTATTGTGAAACAGCTATTTATTTAATAGAAAATAGTAAAAATATCAAGGAAATTGTATATAATTTGAATCTTCGATACAAAACCTTCATTGTACACTATAATATATGTTCCAAAATTGATTTAACACTGAAAAATGACTAAAATAGCAAACAAAAAAAAAACAGTTTCGGTTCAAATGGGAGTCGATTTACAAGAGTTGGGAAACGGTGAACACTAATCATTTTTTTCACATTCTATACATGAAAAGTCATATATTTATTAATATATATATAAAAGCAAATAACGCATGAATCTAAATATATTTTTTTATCCAATTTAACGTTTCCAAATTACTTCTATCTTAATTTGTATTACACTGTTTCACAATAGGGACGTACTTTTTGAAGTGTTTCATAATCGGGACCTTTACCATAAGTATCTATAAGAAAATCGTGTTAAGTATAAGTAATTGAATAAGTCAGGATATTGGAATATAGTTATCAAAAGTGTCTGTCAAGTATCCTAACTTTTTGTTACATGTTAATAATAAATTTCCTTTGACTTAATTTTGGAGCATGGTTTCAGTGAAATCTTAAAATTAAATAATTAAATTATGGATGCTAATGAAAAAACCATATTTTATTTAAAAATAATAGAGTAATAAGTATTTGTCTGTGTATTGGAAAATACAAGTGCTAAATTGCCTGTCATCTACTTTGATTTGAACTTCTTTATAGTAATTTACCTTCAGCTTTTGCACACATAATAATAGATTACTTATTAAATTTAATTTTGAGTAGATCTGAAGAATGCGTATAGAGTGTATTAGTAGTGTAAGAGGCTCCCATTGAAAATTCAGGAAAGTAAATATAAATGTTATTATAAGCCTGTTCAGTTGAAAATACCGTTGAAAATTAATGTATTTTTTATACATTGACAAAATTCAGTGACAAGAACCATGACATGAGATGTATGAATAATATTAAGTTCTGAAATTCACCCGGTTGTTGAAAATACACATTATTGGTTTTTATTGATATTTAAAAAATAAATAACTTTTTTTAGAAGGGTTTACCAATCTCGATCCGACGCTCCTTTTCAAGGATTTTTAATAAACAATCAGAAAAAATTTTGTCGAACAAAAAATATTCTGCCACACAATTTTTTTTTTTTAGATTAAGGTATACTGAGAAGCAACCTATCAGAGACTTTCAAAATGGGTCATAAAATAAATATGGCCACATTCTACAAGTAAAATGCAAACTTTTTTCCAATCAATATGATATACAAAAAGTTTCAGGATTTTGAGTAAAAAAATGACAAAATTTGAGTTTTCACCAAAAATTGCAAAAAATAACAATTTTTCATGTAGAATAACTTTTGTATTTATTAAAATATGGGTTTAAAAATATAGGAACATGTCTTTTTCACCAAAAACTGTTAACTTGCCAAACCTAAGAGATTTTAAAATGTTGAGCTGCTGAGCTATGTGAAATATCCCATGTGTGTGTGTGTGTGTGTGTGTGTGTGTGTGTGTGTGTGTGTGTGTGTGTGTGTGTGTGTGTGTGTGTGTGTGTGTGTGTGTGTGTGTGTGTGTGTGTGTGTGTGTGTGTGTGTGTGTGTGTGTGTGTGTGTGTGTGTGTGTGTGTGTGTCTGTGTGTCTGTGTGTGTGTCTGTGTGTCTGTGTGTGTGTGTGTGTGCGCATGTGCGTGTATGTATGTGTGTGTGTGTGCGTGTATGTGTATATATCACATTTATTTATTTATTTATTTATTTATTTATTTAATTATATATTTATTTATTTATTTAATACCAGAGTACGGTACAATAACTTATTACAATAGTTGCAGCTATTATACATATCTTACATTACAAGTAATCCAGCAGAGGAAAATTTCCTGTTCGCTGGTCCGGCATACTTAAAATTAACTTAACCTAGAATTAATTTGTTTGAAGGAGTAAAAAAGCGGACTCGAGACGAACCAATATTTATTACACCAACGTTTCGAAAGTGTTATTAACTTTCTTCATCAGGGCTACGAAAACATAGTTTAAAACATGTAGATTTATATACAAAAAACAATATTAGACAAAATATGTAAAAAACATACCATAAAAACAATATTATCACATATTAAATTGGTCTACGAGGAGTTTGAACTTCTCCTCATGGACAAAACGTCGCCAAATCACTATAAAATACAATTAGAGTTTTTAATAACTTAAGGAATTAAAATACAATACGTATATAAAAGAATATTTGTCAAAAAATAAAGTAATGGTAAGAACTTACAGAGTTTATGACGTTCTCCACACATCGTCAATTTTGGAAATGCCCAACTGTATTAGGCAAACTCCAAAATGACACTAACGATAAATTAAAATTAAGGTGTAATGAATAACTGTTAGGATAGAAAGGAAAGAGGTGGTGGGGGTCGGGAGAGGGAAATAGTGAGAGATAGCGGTTGCCTCGCTCACACCGGTGGAACAGGAGCGCAAGCGGTGAGGAGTATGGAAGAAACCCATACGATAAGAATACGGAGACTCTAGCGTATTAGGTGTGCCACCTCTCTAATCGCATGCTCTCCTGATTCTACAGTACGAAACAAGACAGTAAAGTGATAGAGAAAAGAGGTTGTAAACACGTAGAAGGCAATTGTAAATATTATGAATTTAGATGTGTAGCTTCTTGATAGTATCTATTGTCTTTTTATATGCGTTTTTTAAGAAATGGGTATCTTCCATATGGTTGATTATAGTGATTTGGTACGGTATTTTATAGTGATTTGGAGACGTTGCGTCCATGAGGAGAAGTTCAAACTCCTCGTAGACGAACTTAATATGTGATAATATTGTTTTTATGGTATGTTTTTTACATATTTTGTCTAATATTCTTTTTTGTATATAAATCTACATGTTTTAAAACTATGCTTTCGTAGCCCTGGTGAAGAAAGTTAATAACACTTTCGAAACGTTGGTGTAATAAATTCATCAAAACAAATTGGTACGTCTCGAGTCCGTTTTTTACTCCTTAAAATAATTACAACCTACGAACGTATTTCAAACACTTCAAAATAGAATTAATTTGGTTAGTAATTACAATTTGTGCAGTAGCTATGAGAGTTGCAACTGCTTTAATATTCCTAGGAATATTTAGCAGAGCCCACTCCCAGTTTTTGGTATTAGTTTACAATTATTATTTAAATTTAGCAATACTTAATAATTAATACTCTGTTATTTAACAATTTATATGTACATATATATACCGGGTGTCCCATTTTAAAACCACCAGGCAAATATCTCGAAAACTAAGGGAGATGGAAAAAAACTTTTCATACAAAAGTTGTAGGGTTCAGAGGGATCCAACTGATCGTGACCTTGGTTATGACCTTGAGGTCAATGATCAAGTTCATTTGAAGGTCAAATCGATTTTTTCAAATGGGAACCCCCACTTTTGACCTCGTAAATGGAAAGAGCGGAAAATTTTATGTTCAGATATGTCCTTGAGTCAAGGTCATGGTCATGGTCATGGTCATGTTTAAAATCAAAATCAATAAACGCATCAAAACATTCCCATAATTAGGTATACGAGACAAATTGTTAAATACAAAAGTTGTAGGGTTCAGAGGGGCCCAACTGATCGTAACCTTGGTAATGACCTTGAGGTCAATGATCAAGTTCATTTGAAGGTCAAATCGATTTTTTCAAATGGGAACCCCCACTTTTGACCTCGTAAATGGAAAGAGCGGAAAATTTTACGTTCAGATATGTCCTTGAGTCAAGGTCATGGTCATGGTCATGGTCATGTTTAAAATCAAAATCAATAAACGCATCAAAACATTCCCATAATTAGGTATACGAGACAAATTGTTAAATACAAAAGTTGTAGGGTTCAGAGGGACCCAACTGATCGTAACCTTGGTTATGACCTTGAGGTCAATGATCAAGGTCATTTGAAGGTCAAATCGATTTTTTCAAATGGGAACCCCCACTTTTGACCTCGTAAATGGAAAGAGCGGAAAATTTTACGTTTAGATATGTCCTTGAGTGAAGGCCATGGTCATGGTCATGGTCATGTTTAAAATCAAAATCAATCAACGCATCCAAACATTCCCATAATTACGCATACGAGTGTTAAATACAGAAGTTGTAGTGTTTGGAGGGGTCCAACTGATCGTGACCTTGACCATGAACTTGAGGTCAAGGATGATGTCGTTTGAAGGTTAACCTTTAGAGGACGGGATGGCCCCTATACGGGCCATGCCCATGATCGACCCTTTACATGTGTTAGTTTTGAGATGTGAGACATCACAAAAACTCGATTTCTATAGAAAAGTGAGAGAAAACAGTAAACCCAAATCCCCGTCCTCTAAAGGTTAAATCAATTTTGTTTAACGGCAACCCTCACTTTTGACCTCGTAAATAGAAAAACCGAAAAATTCTGATATGACCTTGGGTCAAGGTCATGGTCAAAGTTATGGTCAGTTTCCGTGCAGTTAAGAGCAAAGTCGGAGATAATCCGGTCACCTAAGGCAAGGTCGGAGATTACCCGGCCAGTTAAGGCAAGGTCGGAGATGACCCGGCCAGTTAAGGCAAGGTCGGAGATGACCCGGCCAGTTAAGGCAAGGTCGGAGATGACCCGGCCAGTTAAGGCAAGGTTGGAGTTGACCCGGTCAGTTAAGGCAAGGTCGGAGATGACCCGGCCAGTTAAGGCAAGGTCGGGGATGAACAGGCCAGCTAAAAATTCATTGGAAAATTCCACGTTCATGTGTATTTAGTCATAGGATCCAAGTGTTTCGGTCACCATTTACTGAAGAAGATGCTCATAAGTTGCACCATTTACTTGTTGACAACATTCTATTCTCCTTTTAAAGTTTCTAACAGTATTTAATAATACTTGACGTGGAATACTTAAGCAGATTTGTGTAATCCTTTGAATCATGTCATCTCTTGTACTTGGCCTGTTGCGGTAGACTGTATTTTTTAGGAAGCTCCATAAATAAAAATCTGGAGATGTCAGATCTGGAGATCTTGGTGGCCATGCTACGGGACCTCCTCTACCAATCCATCGACCGTTAAACCTTTCATTAAGAAAATCTCTGACAATTCTGGCATAATGTGGAGGAGCACCATCTTGTTGTAGCCACATTCTGGCCCTTGTATGGAGATCAACGTTTTCTAGAAAGAGTGGCAGCTCGTCTCTCAGCAACTGTAAATAAGTATGTTGAGTTACGTGACCTTCAAAAAAATAAGGTCCAATCAGACATCCGTTAATAATACCACACCATACCGTTACATTCCAGCGATGCTGATGATCAACTTCTCGCATCCAATGAGGATTAACAGGAGACCAGTAGTAGAAATTATGGCGATTCAACATACCAGTACTCTGAAATGTAGCCTCGTCGCTAAAAAGAACATTGTTAAAGAAATTTTCATCATCAGTAATTTGTTGTGTTGCCCATTGGCAAAATGTTATTCTCCGTCGATAATCTTCCACAGTTAAAGCTTGATTTAGAGTAATGTGGTAAGGATGGTAACGCGCATATCGTAAATATCTACTGGCCGTAGATCTTGGAATATCCATTGTTAACTCGATTTCGCGTAAACTGACATGAACATTTAAATGTACCATGGATAGAACAGCAAGAAAGCGAGGATTATTTTCATAATCGTGTTCATTCAGTGTCCTCCTTCTTCGAACGAAGTTTCCTTGTCGACCGCGCAGTTCAATGTCACGTATTACCGTATGATCAGGATGTTGTCGTTGAGGGA